>WEKX01021747.1:170043-269680 GCA_013390025.1 Pitta sordida
CCTGAGCTCTAGGATACACGACGTGAACACATTAAGTTTTAGTCACTTATATTTAATCCTGAAAACCAGGAGAAAACTACAGCCCCAGGTTTTTAGCTGAGACTCATTTGTTTAGGTGAAAACACAGTGCTCATAACGAACTTCTAGAAGAGACAGTCCAGCTAAAACGAAGGATTGGTAGCAGCTGAAGCTGGTGTCCACCAATGTTAGAGCATAAACCAACCCAATACAATTTTGTCATCCAATGTAGTGGCGGAGCTGCAGGGCAAACTGCCTTCAAAGAACTTATTGTATCTTCTGGGAAACCCCAAATCTAATTTAACAATAAAAACCAAATAGAGTCCAACAGAAATTACTCTAACATCAGTAGAATTCAATCTTATCAGTTGTGGGGGGGGAGGGGTTGATCACCCTGGAGGACTCTAGTTAGGGTATCTCATTGTTGGTTCATATCTGATTTTGCTAAAGGGCATGAGACTCTATTTTATTCTTTAACAAGACACTAGTTTTAACATGGTCTTTGTTCACTAGAGAGCACAGGCTGCAGACATGGTCAGCTCTCACTGAGGAGGTTGGAAGGGGAAAATAGTTAACGCTTCCCTTCTCCATACCCACATGCCAGAATCCACAACAAACTGAGCTAGAAAGACAAAACACACTCACTAACATCAGCAGAGATTCAATTACAGAATTAATCCTCTCGAGCAGGTGGTTTCTGGTGAATCCAGTGCCAGAAACAGTCTCCATATCAGGTAACTCCAACTTCTGCTGCCAGGGAGTTAATCAAAAAACTATTATAACTTATTACTTGTCTCATTTGTGGCCTGCAAAGCATTGTAAACATTTCCGACTTATGAATAAGTAGCACACCAATTATCTACATCCAGATACCAGGGCAGATAGATAAATTGATTATTTTGTAATTTAACACATGAATTAATGTGTGTCTGTCTGTGTGTGTGCAGACTACTCAGGAATTTATCACCAAATCTGTTTCTTACATCACTTGGCATCTTTTCCACCAGCAAAAAACATCAAGGAACCCTCAAATAAATACATAGTCTCTGTCACATAACATCTGGTAACTCATACTTTAAATCACAAAATCAAAAAAATAAAAAAAAAAAGAAGAAAATAAAAAGAAGGTTCTAACATTAATGTTAACTGGCCCTAGTTACACGTCACTTTATGGACAAAAGAGCTGTCAATGGGGATCAGGAAACTCTGGCCTTTTAAACGCTTTCACTGAGGGTGGCTAAGTTTCAGAGAAATTGAACCTCCTCTCCCAGTACAATGCATTAAACCAATTATGCCAAACTCAGCAGGTGACTAGCTTATGCCCTGAAGCATGAGATTTGATTATTCTTATCTCAGTTTGCATACTGGAGCTACAAATATTCTTAATGGTCATAAAATCATCCAGCCTTAAAAAAATAAAAAGTTCTGGGCCTGAAGTTTTGATTTGATGACGTCTGTATGTGGCAAATTCCAAAGGTTTCTTTTGTTTAATCTAAATGCTTCAGCTATCATGTGTCACCTGTACCCTTTGATATCAGAGGACATGATTTCAAAGCCTGACCACTTTGTGGGCACTTTGCCCTTTGACAGCAGTATATGAGAGCTTTGCAACTGCATTATTGGTAAGAAGGTGCCTTACAGATCTAGATGAGTAATGGAAAAGAAAAAATAACTTGTCTTGGGATCTTTTTCAAGGCAAGAAATTCAGAAGTTTTTTCACGGAAACACTACAGACAGGGATGCAGAGTTTTTCGTTATTAGGTCACTTGAATGGAAATGTAACACTGCCAGAACTGCTGAAAAGTGATCCAAAGACCACTGACATCAACGGGAAATCTTCCACGGATGAGCAACATCACACTGCCCCGTTTTGGCTGGAGATGTAACTGGTGATGCCCAACCCTGTTTACAATAGGGGGAACCACCAAGGAACAAGTTCTATCTTCCCCTCAGACAACCCACAAACCAGACACTGTCACCGTATCTCGCATTTCCACCAACCTACAATTAACACAGATTGGGTCACAAGTACCATTCTGCTGCCCAGTTATTCCACCTCGAATTTTTCAAAATCCTCCAGATTTTAATATATCACCCTGCACAGGGAAGTGCCTTAGTGCAAAGTCATTTTGTCTTAGTAATAAATAATTTCCTCTGAGACACAAACAACAGCTACTGCTTTCTGAATGCCTGGCTGAGAGAAGGTTCTTGGATAAATAGCCTCACTTAGAAAACATATTTGCAAAAGCCTTTGAGAAAGTGCAACGTGTATGACAGTTTCAAATGGTGCTTTAGGAACACTGTACTTGACCTGACACGCAACTGAAGACTTTTTGTTGGAACTTGCAATCCAAAACTCCTTCAGGCAACAAGCTAAATCATAATGAACTGTTTATTTGTGTTTGGTCTTTGAAACAAACAAACAAACAAAAAGTAAAGACTGAATCAGAGACCAAAAACATGAAATCAATCACATTACAAACACGCTAAGGAGTGTCTCTCAGCTGTTTCGAGTTGTTTGGACCATTTCTGACAACCTTTTAGGATCTGAAAGTGTAAACAAGAGTGAAAGAGTGTTTGAAAGACCCCATGGCAAAATTTGCAGCTTTCTTGTTATGATTCTTTTTTTATTCTTCTTTTCCTAATGACTGTCAAAGACTACATCTTCCCTTTGTCTCAAAGTGGGAAAACTTTAGCTCTTGAAATTCAGTGAGACTGAAAAGCTGATGAAGTCTGAAGCTCCCCCGTTACTGATCCTAGGGCTGTACATAATCCAGGAGCAAGGCAAGTTGTATTGACTCATTACTTTAAGACCATTAGGGTGCCATGTTCCTCATTTGCGAGTCAAACTAATTCAAGCATCAGTTACATCTATTTTCCAATGGTTTAAAATAAGTAAGAAATGTCAGGAGGTAAGAAAAGGGAAAGTTCGGACAAACTTTTCTTCTGCATCTTCTCAAAGAAGGGACTTGAAAAATAATTTAGTTTACCACTTATAGCTGGCAGTATAACTCCTAAAATATTGAACTGTGGAAGATTTTTATTAGTAGATTTAGTCCAAATGTGAGATTGGGAAGCATGTCCATTCCCTTAGGCCCTTGCAGCAAATAAATTGCGTTTTTCTTACTTCTCTTTCTTATTTCTCTGACAAAAGAAAGCCAGACCACTCTATGAGTACTGAGATTTCTCAGCTGCTGCACCTCCAACAAAGTCTCAGCTGAACTCAATTTCTAATTTTGAATTTGAAATAACTACATATATATGTTTATGTATACATTCTAAAAATGCAGGAATGTATGTATTTGTATACATACATGTACTACCTATATACATACTCTGTGAGTAGGTACCTGCCTTGAAAATCCCTTAAGCACACAGATTGAATACACTTAAATTGCTACAGCTTCAT
Organism: Pitta sordida; assembly: GCA_013390025.1. Taxonomy (NCBI): domain Eukaryota; kingdom Metazoa; phylum Chordata; class Aves; order Passeriformes; family Pittidae; genus Pitta; species Pitta sordida. Next base: position 173,471 of record WEKX01021747.1, read on the forward strand.
AACTTTGAAGCTCCACATGAATTGATTTCAGCACTATTATATTCCCTTATCAGCAAATCCCCTGTCAGAGGAAAGGATTTGTGTGTTTTTTGCATGACTGTAAATAAGGGAACTTTACTACAGCGGTAGTAGAACCCACAAATCTAGTTTTAAAAGTATTATCTTCAGTGTACTTCAGAGGCCATGTTTTATAAGAATAAGGATAAGAGAAGGAACATCTTATGAACAAGGTGCTGGGCAAGGACTTCAGAGGCTCAGGTTCAATTTCTCACTCTGCCAGAGGCTGCTTCCATTACCCCTCTTGAGAACCTGCAGTTAAGCAAATGCTCAAGTCATCTTTTGTTTGAAGGGCAATATTGCCTTTCTCTCCTCCTTTGTCTGTACTAGAACACAGATTACAAATGCTTTGCAACAGCTCTTGGGAGGAGGTTTGGAAGGGAGGAAGGTCTCTGAGGTTTTCTTGCTATGGGTAAATACAGCATCTTGCACAGCTCAGCTCTGCTGCACTTTGCCACCTATGAACTTCAGTGGCACATGAATACTTAAATAATTATAATTTACACCTGAAGTTCAGAGTCATTGTATCACACACATTCAAGCTCTCAGTATTCTAAGAGAATACACATTAATACCATATAAAGTAGGGGATTACCAAGAAAAAAAGAGGGGATGGTAGTTGAGCAAAACATAATTAGCATGATCTGTATTCCTACCAGGTATGACACTACACCAACCAAGAATACAAATGTAAGGGTCACATATGCGAATATTGTATTTACATTATTATAGCAAATAGAAATCCAAAGTCACAGTTGTCATTGAAAATTACAATCTATTTTTGTAATACCTTATTCATAAGCCACAGAATAATTTTTTATGACAACAATCTAGAAAAGAGTGGCCAGATGAAAATCTTAATGTAATAAATTAAGAGGAAAGTGTCAGATTTGGCAAAATGATCAACACACAAAAAAATAAGCTTCAATTTTTAAATACTATTTTTCATGCATGGACCATTTTTAACAGGTGGCAGGGGAAGTTGTGGGTGTTGTTGGTTTGAGTTTTGTGGCTTTGTCCCATTTTGTTGGTTCTTTCCTTCCTTTGAGCTGTGACACGGCCAAGAGGTGGGCAAGCGGCTCCCTCTGGTGCTGACACCACCGAGGCTCTCCAGGTTTCACAGATCTTGCTCTCTGTATTTCAGTTTAGTATCTGATTATTGAAACTCATCACTATGCAAGACTGACTTTGGTGGTCTGTAAAACTGCTTATTTTCACAACTAGGTTTAGTTAAGCAGTGAAATTCCTTCAAAGAAACAACTCCGAAAGCATCACATCACTCACTAGGGTATCATCACTTGGTATCTTACAACCACAGGTAAGACAGGATTTGTTGGTAACATTTACACATAACCCATTGTTTTGGTTAAGAATCAGCTTGAATTTTTGAAATATAAAATATTTTCTGAATTAAAGACAGACTGCAGCTCAAGTATATTATCAGACAAATATCAAGTAACTTGCTGCACTAACACCAAGCATAACTTTTTGTGCTTAGCATTACTTAATTATTCCAAAGGTCTTCTCCAAGCTATTTAATTCTGTGATATACGTATTGGTGTTTATACATTTTTTAATACTACTAGAATTTTCACACCCTGTGAAACTAAGCCACTGTAGTAGCACAGTTTAGTACCTCTCTGAATTTCTGACAGCTTTCCTGACCCTATATAAAACACAGAGCAGAGGTGCAATAGCTGCATCACAGATGTTTTCACAGTTCTACAACAGTGAAAGGCGTCACAGTTTTCATTACATATTTCTAATTACATAAATAGATAAACAGAAGTTCTTTTTTAAATGTGCAAAAAAGATGCATGCACATTTTCACCTAGAAAGTTATAATTCTCAGAGAAATATGTTTCTATCCAAGGAGTAAATGAAATTTTAAATACTTTTTAATAAAGTTTTAGAAATCTAACTGGATTCTAACTCATCACAAATGCTCACTTCTTTCACAAGTATTTTTATAATACATATTTATAATAAACATCTTACTTTTTTTTAAGAAATGTTTAATGATTTTATGAATGGCCAGATCCACATACAAATGGATGCTTTGTTATGTTGGAAGAAATATGCTTGAAAAAAACTAAATATTCACGAAAGATAAATAGCATCCCTTGGGGTCCAACAAGATTTCCCCCCCTCAAACACTTCTCATTTTCAAAGGCCAACCCAAAGGGGATTATTCATTGCACTGCTGGCCACTGAACAAATAATAGATGCCAGATGAAGAAAGACCTATAGCTCCCCCATTAATAGGGGGTTTAATATTTCCCTGCTTCATCTGCCAGAGCCTTTATACAAATTCTCCAAAGTTTTGAACTATGCAGGGTTATACATAATGATTTGAAGAGGCAGCAGTGCATTTTTTCCATCTGCAGCGAGCTGTCCAAGCATTCATTAATCCTCACAGCATCTCAGGGTAGCAGTAGTTCAATTTATGGATGGGAAAACAAAATAGATTGAGTACCAGAACACGTTAATGCAAGTGCCAAGCAAAGGAATGAGCCTGAAAGTGCTCCCAGTGTTTCTTTCTTGTGGACATGCAGCAGCAAAGGCCTTAGACACGGGTATGTGCAAAAACCTGGCACAGCCTAATTGCTGCATCACAGCCCCAGCAACTGGGGGAGTATGGGAAAGCAAAATCCAAACTACCACGTTGGCTCTCCTCCCTCTTTGTACCCTAGTCTCTGTCCCCTTCTGATGAACTCAGTAAGGGGGGGAAACAACAGGTGAGAAAGACAAAGTGAAAAATGAGGATAAGAACAAAAGCAATGCAAAATGTCACTAAAGCGTCAAGAAGGAAAGCTGTGGCACCCTTTTAATGTCTTCACCATCACTGCAAGATTTATGTTTGGGTAGTGGTCTTGACATTGATTACTCCAGCAGACTTACTAAAATGTACAAAGTTAAGAGCCTCAGCAAAAATCTGAAAAAAACATCAAGAGTTGAAAGTGTGCAAAATGATGGATTATGAACAAAGACCAATGAAGTCAGCAGGGTTTGCATTTTCAAAAAATGGCTCTGTTCTTAAATGTTAGTTGCAGCACGTGTTCTAAAAAAAACAGAAAACCTTTTTCTTTAATAGTCTTTTTAAAGTAATATTTCTAGTTCGGTTTTGTTCAATCTGTACATAGGCCTTACTTCCAAATAGTATGCATGTCTACATAGAATAAAACACGACAAACGTAGGTTAAAAGTCCATCTACGTTTTTACATTTGGAATTATTTGAGAACAAGCAAATGAAACAGCAGGGGAAAGTAGCATTAACTGTGCATCTCTTGTTAATTCATTAAAGACACCAAAATTGACAAAGTCACTGTGTGATTAAATGAAATAAATTCCTTCATGCTTACTGGCTGTGTATACACCAGTAACATTGCTGCAATCTCTGTGTATTCACACTGAAATCTGAGTCAGACCATCACACATTTGTTGTGTATTTGCACTATCACATGGCATAGTTTGTGTATATTTATCTATATATATGCATGAGTTTTAACTGAGCCTACCAAAGATGAGAAAAGTTCTCAAATGTTTGATGATCTTCTCTTCAGAAGTGCTTCCAAATGTTTATTTCCCTGACCATACTGAATTTATTTTTCTGACCACTCTCCTTTTGCAGAGTATTCCAGTTCTCCAGCAATTTATGATGCTTTCACACATTGTGAACACCCAAGCTCACTGCAACTGTGGTAAATCATGCAATAAGAACTCATAGCACAGTGAAGCCTAAATTTCTTGGACCAAAAAAAGTATTTATAGTCTCAACACCTTCTTCTGCAGTGTCCTGCACAAGCAGGTGACAATTTTGGCTGAATGTCCTTGTTGCCCAAGGAATACAAACAAATAATAAAACCTCAGACCTCAACTCATCCATAATTTAGTAACACCTAATTTTCATTTTACTTCAGTATAAATTTCTACCTGGTTATGCCTTTCAATAAAACATCATCTGCTTTTAATTTTAATTGTATAATAAATATGTTTAATTAGAGCCAGTCCCAATTTGTCTGAGTTCAGGGTTTTTCTTAAATGAAGTCAAATATATCTCAGCTGGAGGTGCTGCTTTATCAAAAATAACAGATAAGCCAACTCTGAATAATTTTTGAGAAAACAGAAAGGCAGAAGTCATAAAATAAATACCTGTAAGTATATTCCTACTCCCTTAAAATGAACTTCCACCATGCTGAGTGCTGACAAATAACTATATAAACATGAACAAATTTTCTGTTTCAAAATTCAGAACTCGTCTGTGCTGTTTTTTGACAACTGAGATGGAAAGTCTCCCATCCACTTCAGAGGAACAACATACACTCCTACTCTTAATAAAGTCCTTAATAAAGGAATAATACAGTTCCTCTTGGTAGAAAATGGATCAAATCCTAAATAAATAAATAAGCCCATCTGGTATTTATTTATCCCAATCCTTGGAAATTTTATGCTAGAGTTCTGTTTCTAGGGTTCTGGAAAACATCTTACAGTTGAGTTTATATTATTTTACTGGAATTCACAAAGAGAAATGCTCTCTCCCCCTGCTTTTCTTCCCTCCATGTAACATCTCAAGTCAGTCCTCCCACAGTACAAGAAGTCAGTAAGCTGATCAACAATGTAGCTGATCAGTTTCTGCCATTATGCTCAATTAGTAGCAATTTATCATCACAAAATTCAACATATCTTTTCTGATATGTGTCTTCTTTCTAGCTCATTCTCCCTACTTGCCATCCCCTCATCTTTCCCATCCTCCTCTTTCTACTGTGCATGTGACTTGTCCAGATTCTTTCACCACAGAAAAAGGATATCTGAAACCCTTCCCCCCAAAACACAGTCCTTCTCCTGAAGCATAGTGTTTTTCTCTCTCCAGGGGGAAAAAAAAAAAAGGGCACAGTGGGATTTGTCTTCACATTGAGAAAACTACAAAACCTCGTTTTGGAAATATACCTTGAGGTAGATGCATACTTTAAAAACTTCACATAATTCAAATACTTTCTCTTTTTTCCTGACTTTGCAAAAAGTTCTGCAGCCCACAAGACTCACGCACAAGCATTGCTGTTTTCCTAGAAAGTTGCAAAAATCAACCTCACATCTGGTATCACAAGTATCTGGTTGCTTCCATAACTAAAATTGGTCTCTTGTGAAACCTTAATCCTGTTTATGCAGAACCATTGTCTTAACTCTTTGCCTACTCAGATTTCTGGCAATTAACTCCTCTTCCCCACATGGACTTCCACAGACAGATGTTCCTACTTAAAGCTTGGACCACCAATACATGGAGCCCATGAGAAATCTCTCCAGCTGTCAGCAGTAGTGAGCTCTTACCCCGTGCTCTGAGAAGCCATAAAATGAGCAAGACATAATAGTTTGTCAACCTGTCACATGAGATGATACATATCCTCTACCAGGCTGCAGTTTTAGTCTGGTGTCCTAATGCAGCAAGACCTACACAACTTTCTTAATTGATTGGTGATTCAGTCCAAACTATCTGAGTCACATCAAAATTTTATGAAAGCAACAGAACAGGTACGAGGAGCTCTGCAAGATTCTGAATACTTCAGTCAACCTTTCTTAAAAGAAAGAAAAACTGCAAAAACACTGAGCATGAGAAATAGAGACAGCACGCTCAGTGTTTCAGTTGGGGATGAGTTTGACTCTACTAGACAAATTTTGGTAAAGCATCTTCCATTAGCTCTGGCATTTCTGAACAAACATGAATGGTTCCAACTTCAGCATACTCAACCTGAGTTCATCCTGCTGACTCTGATGGGATTGTAAGAGCACAGAACAGAATCAGGACACACATTGCACCTCTGTGCTCTGCTCCTCCCACACTTGCAGGTGGAGCTGCACATCACAGCATGGCTCACACAGCCAGCAGGACACCTGGCTTGAAGGGGTCTGACAGTGGGAAGGCCCCTGACAGTGTCCCACTGCATCACACAGCAGAGGGGTCATCACCTGGAGGGCTTTCGCTGGGGCCAGACTGATGCCCCAGCATCTCCACAGCCATTAAATGTGCATTTGACATCCCACGTCATTCATGGAACTTATCAAAAGCACTATCAAAAGTAGACAAATGTTGTTTCTGTTTCTTTCAGTGAAGTGTATTCCTACCAGTTATCAAACCCGTTGTTTCTTTAAGGTTTCATTTCCCTTCCTCAGAAGCATTTGCAACTTTTTGCAGAAGTTTCATACCCATCTAGTGGCTACAGCCTGGAATTGAACAACAAAGGCCACGGGTCCACTACTTACATAGATTCCTGAACCTGCTTCAGGTGCTTGCCATCAGAAATAACTGGGATTTTGATACCTGCTCACTACTGAGAAGCACTATGAAATTTCAAGTAAATTTGAAGTGTGATCAAATTTACTATCAGTAACTGCACAGACATGGATAGAACAAATGGATTTCTTTGGAAAGCTCTATATCTGGGTTTTCACTGCTAAAACAAAAAGTCTCTAATCCTGTAGATTAAAGTACAAGAGTCCTGTTAACACTGTTTACCATTAAAAAAAACCCTCTCCCATAGCTAATTTAGCAACAAGACCTAAATAGTAACTGCATTGTACCTCTACCAGAAATTATGGTTGGGGATTTAATTTACCATTCACCTTGATCAGCAACATGTTCCAACCACTGTGTTGACCCATGAACTCAAGCATTTCCTTGCAACTCACTGCTGCTGAAGGAATTATCATTATTACAGCATAGGGGGACAAGAATGCTCAAAGAGAAAAACAGGAAAATAAACAAAATTTATTCGAGCAATCACTTGTCAATTCAAGAACTAGATTATGCTCAAATGCACACATGATATAAGCAATAATGAACAATAAGGGGTACAGACAATCCTTCTAGTGAGTCACCAGTTCAGTTCTCTAAATGTTCCTGATGCTCAGAGGAAAGACATTTTAAAAGCTCAAATGCAAGTCTGTTCTCATTGAGTAGCTGTTCTTGGCAAAGAGGGAATGACAGAGGCTGTACTGATGACACAACAGGAAACACTCTTTGACCTTTTCCAGCTTAAGGAGATAAACAGTAAACTTTCTAACACTGAGAAATAAACTTTGAATGAGAAATATTGTCATCAAAGTTACCATCTAAATTGCCTTATTGCACAGTCAGAAATTCTTATTGAAAACATCTTTACGTACAGATCCATGAATTCTATGGAAATTTTTGCTTGAATAAGGAGAGTATGACTGGATTCAGCATCTCTGAAATATTTCATGGTAAGAAAACATTCTGTTCAGAGGGGTCAGAGAAAGCACTAAAATCTACATACACTTCATGAAATAACTTCTTAGATTTGGTTCCATTAACTTCACTCAAATGCCTACTCAGCAGCCACAAGAATTTCAATTTTACCAGACTGAAAAAAAAAAAAATCAAAACCATGGTAACAACTTCTGAGTGACTCAGTATATCTATATAATGGTAATATGTTCAGCAACTATTGACTCAATCATATGGTGAACTAAACCTGCATCTGTTCAACCTTTGATTTATGTTTTTTCACAGTGAATGATTTATGGGCAGCACTAAATGGAGCTCTACCTGAACACAGAGTGAGCTACACAGATGATGCACATAAGTAGAGATGTATGTTACATCACCAGTTAACAGACCATGCTAAAGACTGTCAAAGGCAGTGGAAAGAAAACTCAAGTAAATGTAAGCCCTGTGGCTTAACAATTCTGTCAAAACAGCCAAACTTGTGCCTTTTCCTCATAGCACATTTCCCTCTGTAAGAACAGCATTATGTATTTTATTCCAGCCTTTTCAGTACATCTTGACTGTAAATAACAGATGAAAAATGCGATCATGTACACAGAAGAATGTGCAAATAAAGCACAAAGAAAAGGATAACATGAAAGAGGAGCTTTCCTCACAGCATTGCAGGAACACTGCTATATGTTGCTGAAGGATTGAACTCCACAGCTTCTGCTTATTTCTAAGAGGATTTTAAAGCTGATGATAGAATCATCAAGATTATAAAAAAAAAAAAAAGGAAAAGAAAAAGTAAACCAAGCTCATTTGCTTGTCTTTTAATCAAAACATGTAATCAGAAGGCCTAAGTGATGATTACCCCCTGCTTTCAACACAAGTGACTGAATCAGCCTGTTAAATGGGGTTTCACTCTTTCCAGGGCCAGGGAATGCACACAGGTATGTTCACACACAACTCTCAGGTCCCAATCAGCTGATCTGTTCCCATATTTCCAGAGCAGTCGTCTACAGCTCAGGCACTCCGGAGGAGTTCAGTAAATGCAGGACCCATGTCAACAAAGCCACTTCTTAGTAACGGCACCTTTATTAGCACAAACATGTTCACAACTGTTAGTGCAATTAATTATTGGGATGAGTTGATACCCAGCAAAAGACTAAAAACTGCCTTTGCTGGAACACAATTTATTCAGATGATTTATGGGGTTCTTTATTGTTAGCGTCACAAGAGCTTTCTCAAAACAAGAGAAATCATTAAATCCCATAAAACAAAGGGCTACTGCGGCCGTTAGCTGGTAACTGATATCCTTGCTCGTGCCATTTATATCCCTAAATAGAGCTGATAAAATAAAAATTAGTAAAGCACGCTGATGGAGAGCAGCCTGCAGCATCCCAGAAGGAAGCAGGAGATCCTTCCCTCCTTCCCAGCCACGCAGCAGGAGTCGCTCCCCTCTTACACCCCACGAGCCAGAAATCAGGCTCAGCCCCGGGGAACTGCTGGTGAGGGGGAGGGAAGAGGGAGAGCAGCTCATTTGCTTTTAGAGAGAGAACCTGATTATTACATATCCCCCTACAGCCCCCGTTCTGTTTTCCCTCGGGGACTTTGTAACTATGTACTTCTCTCTCCTTTTCAAAGGCGAATTTAAAAAACAAAAAAAAAAGCTTTGGTGTTGCAGTTTTCTGTGGGGTTGGGGGGTGAGGGGGTCCAGGTGACCTGCCGGGTGATGAAAGTGCAAGATCGGAAATTATGTTAAACAGAGGATTGATGGTTTTAAGTAGTTACCAGGTAACTGCCAAAACATGTGCACAGTCAAGAAACTCCCAAATCCAGAGCAAGCAGGGAGGAGTATGTATTTTAGTGATGGAAAGCGGTCAGGTATATTAGAGAAGACTCGAAAGGACAGGAGAACAGCACTGAAAACGCAAATAAATCAGCTCATTCTATGGGGAAAAAATAAAAAAAGGAGAAGCTGCTGATAACCCTGAGCAAATGCTACTGCCTCAAAGACAGAAATAGCTCCCTTACCTTATTCCTAATCCTTGCTTGCACCTGCTCTGCAATCATAAATACTTCAAGGTGCTTAACATGGAGCTAAATTGATGGCTGAATTTAAAAATTTCTTCGTTCACCTCACTTACAGATTCGAAAGGAAATTTTTAGGATCGTCCTCCTCAGTATCCATTAGCTTCCCAAAGAATTCCAATTGTCTCGGGGGGGTTAAAAAAAAAAAAAAAAAGGGTAAAAAAATTCTGTACGCCTATATACAACCCGGCACTGTAATAGATCCAAAAAACCCGGCAGCGGGGGAATCTGAGAGGTGCCACTACAAACTTGGCAAGCAGAACGTATCCTCAGCAGGAAGGAGAGAGAGAGAGAGAAGGGGGGGGAAAAAACCCTGCAAAATACAAAATTCCCAGGGAGATTTTGAAGGAAAGAAGAGAGGAAAAAAAAAAAGAGGCAGGGATGCAAGACGTGTGAGGAGAGCACAAATGGGATGGCGGGATCTCTCCCAGCCACCCACCCATCCATCCATCCGTCTGTCCGTCCGCCAAGCGAGCAGCCGCCCCCCGCGCCGCCGCTGCGGAGCAGCCGCGCTCCGCTCCCTCTGCGCGTACACGAGCGCTGCCGCTGCGCGCCCCCGCGGGCTTGGCACGGTCCCCGCAGGGTCCCCGCCGTGCGCAGGAGGATGCTCAGCTCAGCTCAGCCTGGGGAGGGGACGGTGGGGGGGGGGTCTGGGATGAAGCAGCCGCGCTAAGTTCGGCCCCGGCCCCTCCACCACCCCCTCTCTAAACTGGGGTGGGTTTCTCCTCTTTCCCTCCTGCACAAGCCAGAGCTGGATAGGATGTGTTCCCCACGCTGGGGGTGTGGGCTCCGCTTACATCTCTCACCTTTCTCTCCCTTCCCATCTCTCCCCCTGCCAAGCCCCCCGCGTTCCGCCAGGCAGCCCAGTCACAAGCAGGCTGGGTTAGGAAGGGTCAGAGGCTGCTGTCTCAGCGCTGAAAACCCAGAGAGCCCCGTAGGTACAAACACCCCCCAGGTATCTCTTCCCAGCAGGGCGGGCAGCCCTGGATGCACTTCCCGTGCCCACACCCACCACCCCAGCCTTCCAGGTCAGCCAAAGGTGCAGGCACATCCCCTCCCAGCTCTCTCTTCCCCCTCTCTCTTTTTTCCCCCTGACCTGGTACAGATTTCATCTGAGACTTTCCAAGACCTTTAATTATTCTATTAATGTACACCCATAAATCTTCCAGAACAGCATTTCATTAGGCAAACATCAATATATGGTCCAGCGATGTAAACAGAGGCACCAAGGGCTAGAGAGGGAGCAAATTACACACTGAGGGCAGAGCAGAAGCAAAACAGAATTGTTCACTCTTGTTTTCTGGGGCTTTTCCAGGGAAATTATTCTATGATTTATATTTTTAATTTAAAAACAAGTTCCATGGGAACAACTCATGTCAGTAGATCACCAGGTTAGTAGAGCAAACCCCACTTTACACCACCATAACAAGTCTCTCCTGTGAGCCCTTACCAGCTTGCAGTTAGGTTAGTGAGGGAAAACAACATGTAAAGTTCACAAGCATCTTCACTGCTAGTGGTTTACAGTTCTCATTTACATATTTAAACCAATGTGAAAAGCTGCTGTTTGGGGTTTTCTCCTTGGCAAATGCAAAATCACCTGAATGATCTGCAGACACACCTGAAGGAAGGACACAAAATATAGGTCCATGCAACAAGGACAGAGAAAGAGGAAGGGAAACAGATCTCCTGGCTCACCCTTGGGTGATCACATGTGTAGAGGCAGTGGGATTTATAATTTGTTTTATCCCTCACAAGGTGCATGAAAGAGGTTATCAGGGATGTGAAGAAATTCAAGAGGAATTTTGAGATTCAAAGCAAGTCAAATATGGGTGCAGAGGAGGTAGAGACAAGGAGAAGGGGAGGCAAAAAGTGCAGTGAGGTCATCCTAGGCAAAGTGGAAGAGTGGGAAAAGAAAGGTGAGGAGTAAACTCTTTATGACTTACTCTACTAGAAAATATGTCCTTGTGAAGGACTGTTTCACACACTATTTTCCAGTAAGGAAATCAAAATCGCATCATAGCAATTGCATATCTTCTGGTTGAAGTTTGAGGGCTGAACTCTCCTAACACCTTTTTCTCTGACAAAAGGAATAAAAACGCCCCTAAAAATAAAGGATTCATTTAGAGCGGAGTCCAGGAAAGATGCTTCACAATTTTTGTTTGACACACATGTTGACAGTAAAAAGCCAGATACCACTCCTGTGAAATTGGTGTAAGTGGAAGGACAGTTTTAGTCCTTAGTGGCACTGTTGGATGCAGAGCCATCTGGAAATCCTGTAGAGATTCCAAAGACAGCACCTGTCTGTGAAACATGATGTGGTTTTGAAGTCCTCACGTCAGTGTGACTAACGGAGTTGCAACCCAGAATGCTTCACCCAAAGTTCAGTGCATGAAAAGGTTTGGTTGGGTTTTGTTTACAAATCAAAGACGACCATGATTTATCCTCTGGAGCAATGTGTGTGACTTTGGAATATGCAATCTCATCTTTATCCACTGTTCCAATGGCTACAACAGCAAGGGCAGATGCTCCCATCTGCTCTGTGGCACTGGGGAGAGCAGAACAAGCCAGTGGCCCAAAAATGGATTGGCAGATGCAGCACCCCTACTACCCCTATGAGGGTTCCTGGGAAAGGCGGCCCCCTCCCCACACATGCACCTCCCAAAACCACTGTACTCAACCAAAATGCTTCTACACGAAAGGCAATGGCCAATTTGAGGAGAGAGGACCTACAGAGAGAGCTGGGAGCAGCTGTTCTATACAGCATGGTGCCTTCTGCAGTATGTGATTTTCAGCTGGAAATCTGTGCAGTTTTCAGTTTAGGAAAATGGGAGATCAGCCCTTCACCTTCAGTCCCACAGGAGAAAGCCTTTCTGGCAGCAAGAGAGGCTCTGCTCTGGAGCAGATACAAAAGGAATGGGAAGGCAGGTGTAGGGGCAGCTCCACGTCTGGAAGGTAAGTCATACACATTTTTGAAGCGATTGTTAATTTGGTATTCCCATCTTGAGAAGCAGATGTAAACCTTCTGGCCAGTAAATTACCTCCATAATCCTCACCACTGCAATGCCTGAATAACTTAAGAGCTTTAAACTGGGCATCCAGATGATCAGGCTCACAGAGTCTACAAGTAAGGTTGGCAGCTTCAGACTCTCTCAGGTTCTTCTAGGGGTGCAAACTCGAATGTAACACATTTGCACAGATCAGTTCTACCTTTCAGAATGCTAGTTTTCTTTGTCAAGATGAGCCTCAGGGGTATTTCCAATACCTTCCCTTTACTTGCAGTGATTAAACAAGGCTGAATACATCTTCCAGTTCCTTCTAAATCCTACATCTTTTCCTGGGGATTTGTATGGAAGGGAAGATGCTGTAGTCTCACAAGGACAACATAAAGTCACTTTATTAATACAAGTTCAGTCTTCTCCACTTTGTGATAGTGTGTAGCTCTCTGTTACCATGTCAGTCTTGCCACATTAACACTCAGCCAGAACCAAAACACTCACTCCGCCAAAATTTATGAAGAATGGAAAATAATACTTCTGGTCAATAAACAATAGAAAGGAGAGAAGACTTTCACACTTAATGTAATCATCTCTGCTTCTGTGAGACAGAGGAAATGAAGGTGCCCTAAACATGACAAACAGAAAATATGTACAAAAATAGGGGAAGAGAACTGCATAATAAAGCTGTCTGTTGTGACTGTCCAAGGGAGACTGAAAGGCTGAAAATGAATTGCAGGAAGGATGACTTTGAAAAGAAATTGTCAGCTTGCTTAGCTTCCATATTCACATCCTCATCCACAATCTTCAGACAAAAAGCAAAATGCAGATGCCCAGGAGTTCTCAAGCAGAGGATTATACTTTCTTTCTCGGTTTGTTGCTTATATGATTGTGGCTTAACATTTCATAAGAAGAGTAACTACATTAATAAGATACATATAATTATGCATAGAAAATACCAATAATTTATTGGCAAATATATTAAAGAGAGTGCAACTTCAGACCTTGAACTCTATACAAGTGGTTTGATTTTCAACAGTGCTGGGCAGCCGAAAACCTCCTGACAGTAAGTCAAAGAAAAGCGAAGGGCAACTTCTCACAAACAAGGCCCAACAGTTTCTTGAAGTGTTTATACTTAAAATTTAGTTTCCATTTTCCCTTTCTTTCTTTTGACTATCACCATTTATTTCACCTTCTATGAATAGTCCACACTCATCTCTAAGACAAATCCTATAATGAGTCTGGATCAGGAAGCAGGTGTGATTCCGAAGATGCTCAGTGGTTTTTTCCCCTCGAATGAAGTCAAAGACCCATCTGTAGTAACAGAATGGCTGAAATACTGAGGTGTTAAAATGTCAAGGAAATGTTTATGTTACTAGTGCGGAAGATTTAAAAGCTTATTTGAATTATTTTAATCTGCTCTGAGATTATTTTTAATATCAAAGCAGATGTTATCAAGAGTTAACATCTTGAGCAAGCTCATGGGAAACCTCAAATAGTCATTGAAATATTGTTCTACAAATACGTATCATGGAATACATAGGAGATACTTTAAGAAGATATTCCTGCTTTTATTTGCTACTGTTTTAACAGTGTGAGGACATTTTCTTCCTCCTTTAGGTGTGAGAAGGCCCTTACTGAATACAAAGAACAGAATAAATGAAAACATTAAAATAAAGAAGTTGCAAATATTCTAGTGCTGGGATCCTGGGACTTGAGTGACATAGCAACTGCTCTCATTTCCCATATAACTATCAAGATGCAAAGATGACAAATTCATATCTCCTCAGACTCATGCAACCCATAATAATATTAAACAATGTTGTCCTTAGGTCACAGTTCAATTTCCTCATGAAATAGTAGGTAAAGTTAGGGGACAAAAAAAAAAAAAGGGAATGAAAAATACATCTTGTGGGCCCAATTTGCCTCCGATGTTGTCAGGACTCTGAAGTCTCCCATTACGATGTTTCAGGCATTGAAACCAGATATCCAGAAACAAACCTCACAGGTTAATATTTTGCCAGCAGGGCAAATAGACAATCCAAAGGATTTTTAAAAGCTTCCAGCTTTGACCCAGTTTCCATCACTACCACAGACAGCATCTCTCACACCAGACACAGCATTGTGAGCAGTCCCAGTCAGCACTAACCATTAACCATCAAAACATCAAGAGTGTTCAAGCACAGGACATGAGCCTGTAAGGTGTTGATTTCCTTATCTGGTTCTCACAGAGGTCATAAATAAACTTAAATCAAGGTCAAATTTCATCTCGCTCAAAAAAAATCGTCTTTTGCATCCTGAATTTTTCACGTATCTTGAAACTCAAACTGGCCAGTAACTAAAACTTTTTCCCCTTCTTCATTAATGATGAACAAGTTCAGCTGCCCATCAGTGAATATAATATGGAATAAAGAGATTCCAGAATCACAGAATCACAGAATCAGTAAGGTTGGAAAAGACCATAGAGATCATCAAGTCCAACCTATCACCTATTACCTAATCTAGCCAAACCTGTTACCTCACCTGTTGCCATCCTACTACCAACACACCATCCTGCCTATAACACACTACCCTAATATCTAGGTCATGCCACCAAGAACTTCATCCAACCTTTTCTTAAACACCTCTAGGGACGGTGACTCCACCACCTCCTTGGGCAGCCCATTCCACTGAGAGATCACCCTCTCTGTGAAAAAGTTCCGCCTAATGTCCAGTCTAAATCTCCCCTGACGCAGTTTAAGACTGTGCCCTCTTGTTCTATCACTGGTAGCCAGNCCACAAACTTGCTAATAATAGACTCCATCTCTTCGTCCAGATCATCAATAAAGATATTGAACAGGACAGGTCCCAACACTGAACCCTGAGGTTCTGTACAAGAACTCTACACTTCTTGTCTCACAGTCAAACTCTGTCTAGTATTAAACACATAGATAAATCACAGAGATAAGTAAATCTCAGTGTTATTCCCTCAAATATCAATTTGATGTAGCTTCTAGGGAGGTAGTTTGAGGACTCCGAGTTACATCTATCTGTGGTACTTGAAATATCTTAATACTCTCCTTGAATAAAGCAGTACTATTACTTTTTTAAAAAGGAGTCTCTAAAAATTCAGTTACTCTGATATGAAAGTGAAGAAGCCACAGTGATTATAAAATCACTTGTAAAGACCACCAGTATGGCCCATGGATGGCAGAAAACAGAGCATTCAAAACCAAAGCAGGAAACAGCTATCTAGGTTTAAAATACTATTACACAACGTTCTTTGGTCTTTTCCCACTTTCCTCAAACATTTTTGGTTGTCAAAAGTCTCATTTCCATATCTGAGACTACTAGGTCTACTAGATGTAAAGGAGTCTGATTATCCTTAAAGTGCATCTGACATTGCTGTTAATGCTTTAAACTTGCTACCAGTGCATTTTTTGCAGTTTCATCCTCTTAGCAGAACTGACACATATAAAAGCTTTGAAAACTCAAAGTAATAATATCCAAAAGCATATGTGCAGTGATTACTTAACCAATAGGATGTTTTTTCAGTTCCTCTACAAGTTGGCTCAGCAACAGTATAATATTAATAATGCTTGAGCTTATATTACAACCTGTTCTCCATTTTTCCCCATCTGTCGATAGACTAAAATTGTGTTTACAAAATCGCTCATTTTCTAACCTTTTTTTTTAATTCATCTAAGAAAACTCATAACCATTTTTTTTTCCTAAAGTGACTACAAAACCTCAAAACTTGAGGCTGAGCTCAGTTTTCAGAGCTGCTGATACAACTGTGCAGTAGCTCCATCAATTTGAAGCTATTACTATGCAATTAAATATATACCTTTTATTTACTTCTCTATCTTTCTTGCCAACCTGCAACTTCAGGCAATGCTATGGTCTATTACAACATTAGTAGAGATACATACAAAAAATCCTGGCAGCATTCCCTGGGGGAAAACACAGCAAGGACTTACTTGCCTTGCGAACCTGAACCGTCTAGGATGCCCAAATGGAAAAGCAAGAAAGAAATACTTGAGTGCTAGATGCTATCCCACTAATTTTTCATAATCGACCATCTTCAGTGCCCTATCACTCTCCCAAGGCCTCAGATATGTGGCCCTGCACAGAAGTCACTAGTAGTATTATTTTACACACTAATTTTTTTGCGTAGTCGGAATCAGGGAATTGGAGGAGTCCGTCCTCCTCCAGCCTCTGAACCCTCCATGCAGAAGGGGTGTATTTTCATATAAGAATTAAGTCTTCATAAATAGCTCTCTGAGCTACAACTTGGACCACTGTTTTCACTCCCATTCCATAGACTTGCCAGAGTAAACAGTGGCTTAAAAATTGTTCAAGGATCTCAAGATTTGGCCCCAAATCAATGTGCATACAGATGACTTAATTTACAGCTATGTTTTTATGCCAAACTTAATGTCAACAACCTAGCAGTGCATTGGATTACATTTATAGGATTTATTAATTTTTATCTAATGAACAATTTCACAAGGCAATTTAGATGATTACAACTGTGAAATGTTTGCAATGAGGACCAGATCTTGCCAGCCTCGCTTGCCTGTAGTGCCACTTACATCAAAAGTAATTGAAAACAATTGTGCATTAAAAGCACCAAAACAAACAAGTTCAAAAATACTTAAGTCTAACACAAGAGAAGGAAGCAGAGTAGGTATTTCAGTCAAATCTAAGCCACGTGTTGTCTCCATACACACACAGATGTGAGGCCCACACCTTTGGGTAAGAGTTGTCAGTGTGTTGATTTGGCTACGACAGATTGATCCTGTGACAAAACACCCTTTGATTACAGGAGGAAGGAGGTCCAAGTTAAACATCCTCAAAATATCACCTTCTCCCCTCAAACCATTTGAACATTAAAGCCAGGCAACTCTCCAGTTACATACCATAATGAACCAAACAGTGGCTTATTTACCAAAAAACATCTGCTGAGTAATGTGGGGGGTTTTTTGGTAGTAGGATGTTGCTTTCTCATTCTAATCTTGGACTTATACCTCAAAGCTTCCCATTTATGATTACATTTTTGAGATATTTTTTGCTTAGGTGACAAGAATCTTCCCAGAACCTGTGCCCAAAAACAATTACCAGCATCCTGTTTGGTTTGTTTCCAACTCCCCTTCACCCTCCATCCCACAACAATTGTATTTCTTTTCCGTGTTTTAGAAAACAGATTGTTCATCATAAAATTAACTTGATGTGATTCGAAAGGAAGTGCAAAGCATTTTATAAGGAATCAGGGAGAGAGGGCTGCAGTTGTGAGCAGAGGATGGGGAAGACTTGTGCTTTCAGCCAGGGGAAGCTTCATCACAAATTAAGTTTTGTTTTCTTTACTTGCTGCAGCACAATGACAGCTTTGACAGACATATGGGCTGTTTAGAATCGTAAAGGCTTTTTAATTTAAAGTGCTTCAGGAATATATCTAGCTGCAGTATATGACGTAGGCGCTTTTTATTTAGCTGTGTTCTGCTAAATGTAGTTTGTAATTGGAACACCTTTCAGCCCAGGCCTGTTTCAGTCTCCTTCAACAGTGCAGGGCTGCTCTTGCAGCAGGTCCCACCCAGGCCATGCATGTTATACTGTGCATTATCATACATTTCAGCAACATATATATTTCTCTCAATTATTTCTGGGAGAACTCGAAGATACTTAAGGCTGTCCCATCTCTGAGCCGATCACCAAAACCTCAAGGTCTTCAAAAAAAAAAAAATTGACAAAAATCCCTCTGACCTGTTGGTTTTCAAGTTTTGTCGTGTTGCAAGGGTTGTGGTTTCAGGTCTGTTACCAATTCTGTAATGTTTTACTTTAGAATGTCATACTCTGGGCCTGGTGTGCATGGGTAGTTGTTACTCAAATCACATCTTTTGCTTAATTTAAAAATGCGTTGTTTTGGATCCTTGGGATTTTTTTTTAATGTCAAATCTGTATGCTTTGAGACAGATCCTAATTCCAATTACTTTGTATAATACCCAGAGTAAAGCCACTTGCTTGAGTAGAATTCTACTAGCTGACACAAGCATGACTGAGATGAGACTGTGGCTGATTGTGGGATCTTCAAACCGAATGGTGCTCTTTCTGGCTCCAGCATTAGTCACTAAAGATGTGGAAGTTCTAAACTCTATTAGTTCAGAATGCAGAAACAACCTCATGCTGCAGATGAGAAATGGGAAAACACTAGGCTTGTAAACAGCTAAATACTGTTAACTAAACCGGAACAGAGTTTGGGTTTTCTTTGCCCAAACCTTAACGGTTGTGCCAGTAGGATGCAAAACACACACAAAAATGAAGCAATTCCCAAAGACAACCAAATGTCCAGAGAAAACCTCCAGGAAGAAAGGAGGATGTGTTTTCCACAGACTTGGCCACTGGTTCCTCCTGTTTTGACATGTGAAATTTTACAGACTAAGGATAAAGCCTTTCCTTCAGAGGAGGGGGACAGAACTGCTCCCTCCTTACGTCAATCCTTCATATCCTGCTCCTATCAACTACTCTGTAAATACACCCTTGCAGCCACAGTTTATTAACAGATGCGATAACATGTGGCTCTATAGTAGCCAACTGTCCTAGCACTGCATTGAGTGGAGGGTCTGCAGGGTATCCTGACACTGTCAGTGCTTAGAGGGGTTTTGCATCTTCACTATTAATAGTTTTAATCTAAGAGCCCACATAGTACATAACTTAGAGTCAACCAGAAGTTTATTCCATGGTGTTTCAGGTATGTTTTCGCTGGAAAAATCCCCTTGAGAGTTGGTGCTGCCTGGTACAAGGTGAAGGAACAGCTGCCTTATCGAGACCTCAGCATCAAAGACTGTTACTTGATGGTCAGTGAATTAACACTACATTAGAAGGGAGGAAAACAAGAAAAAAGAAAGGCAGAAAAGGCTCATCGATAAGAACATGGGATCCAGCAGAGATAGGACAGATTAAAAAGGAACTGTGAGAATGAAACAAAAGTCACACTCTGACTTTTCTTTGAAAATTTAAAAATACTTTCTGCATGAACAGGAGTCTCCTGAGTGCCAGCTTCAGAAGTAACTTAAAGAAAATTCTCATGTCATTTGTGGTTGATGTAATGTAAAAATCCTTTCTTACAGCCTTTCAGTGAGATACAGGGTAGAAAACTGGACTCCCACTCACAATTTTTTTTTTTCCCTTTGCACACTTGTCAAAGAATATGTCTTTTCCTCTTCAAATAGAGAGACCCTATTCACAGAAATTCTGTGAGCAGAGCCTCCGTTTCTCCATCAGTGAGACAAGGGCAATGACTGGAGTGTTTCAAAAGACTTATTACTAAGCAGCTGTAAACACTAAGTTTTATATAAACATAGTCAAATACCAAATATTAATTCTGCAAGAATTGTGGGGTCACAGGGCATTTTCACAGCATTTGATTCCGTCCCTCCCCTTAAGAAAACTACATAGGTTAGGTCTTGCTTGTAATTCTGGATTTGTGATCAAGTCTGCATTCAAAGGCAAAAGGCCAGATGATCCTGGCAAGCTTCTGCAGTGCCTCTGAACTCGTTTGTTCCTGGGATTACACTGTACATTTTTTTTTTTAATTTTGTTTTTAAACAATTTGTAATGGAATACTGAACAAGTATTTTTGCCAGGGCATAGTTCACATTTTTCTCCTTAAGAAGCCGTTATATACATCTGAGCTCTGATAACTGAGAAAGATAGCCTGCTGTTTTTACTCAGCCAAAAATTGCCGAGCGTCAGAGATACAGCAGGAAGAACATTTTGCTGCTTCTGTCACTCCCAACAAAATCTCTAACATTTTGTTTTATTTAATGGCTTCACTTACCATAAGATGATTCAAGCCCCTATAGGGGACCTACATTATTCTACTGACATTTTTCTGCTGGTATAATTATTGTCCTTCGACTGTCTGCTTTTCATCTGCACAGATTTTCTCCTTGGCACAGAAGAGTTTAGTTAGAGACTTCAAGGTAGAGAACTGGAAAAGCCAGAATAGTTCTTCAGCATAAGGTGAGGTGGAGGGCTACTTATTTGGTATAACTGTGCATGTGCTGCAATTCCTGGCAGGAAATAGCAGACAGACAATGCAACTGAGAAGAAAGACTCTTCCTCCAGCAAAAAAAAAAAAAATACTAGGAGCAAGGATAGGCATGTTTACCTTTCCTTTACACTTCACCAGGCAAAATATTTTGCACATTTCTGCCACAAGCTAGAGCAGGAATGGATATTTCTGACAGTGTCCATACTGCAATATATATACCTATATATCACCCCATTAATCACAAATCATAATTTGGTTACTCCATGCAACAGCCAACCCTACTGATTTGTATTCAAAACAAAGAAGGTTTTTAAAAAAAGAAATACAACCCACTGGAGTTTAATGTTATTATAATATATAGGGGTACTGCTAAATGCTTAGAGGATGAGCTTTAGTGTTTTTAAGGACAATCACGTCTAGACTCAGCTGTACTTTTAAGCCGAGGTTACAGCTAGCCCCTCAAACACGTGTCTTGTTGCTAAGCAGGTGCAAATCTGAAATCAGAATAGAGCACTGGGGATAGAAAGAAAGCAAATCCACCTCCTCAGATTTAAAGACAATATTGCCTTGGTAACAGGTAACAAATGTGAGGTACGTGGTTAATTACGGCTTCCAGTTATAACAGCGACAAAACAGAAAGGAAAACGAGAAGCACTGTAGCAAAATACAGACAGTCCTTAATAGTCAGGTAGCTTAAAACACGCCAGTATACATCATTAAGCATTTGAAGAGACAAGTGTGTAGGTCAGAAGGAGACAATGCACACAAGACTGGAAAACTCAGTTGACCAGAGTGCTCTCAACAGTACAGGAAAGGATTCAGAGAGCTCATGCCCTGCTCACTGGTGAGTGAGAGGAGTAAGGGGATGAGAAGATGAAGTTATCTGAAGCTATTATAAGGGAAGAATGCAACTGCATCCACAGTTTTTAAATTCCCCTCTGCCTTTATATGCAAGGCTGAAGTGGACACAGATACCAGTGCTGAACACCTTTCATTCTTCCTTCCTCACCAAGTGACTCTGACCTTGCTTGCCCCTTTTGGAAAAAGTGTGAGATGTGAGCACAAGGCTAAGCGTTATGGAGCTGGAAAAATGGAAAGAGGGTCCCTTTAGCACAATAAGCAACCAGTCTGACACCAAGAAATAGAATATGAAAACAATCACATAAATAACAGTAAATGAAACAGACCCACACAGCTCACTAAAATCAAAGGTTGAAGAAGAGGTCAGTGAGTTTTCCATAAATGTTATAATCTGAACAATACTGCAATAGAAGCGTTTGAAAATCTAAAAGCATGTATGACCTAAAGAAAGGAGGAATGTTTATCTCTACTTGTTGCATTGTTGGAAATTAGAGTCCTATTGTATTCCTAGTAGACAGATCTCTGACTCATAACTAATTGAAAAATAAGTAACTTTTTAAAGCTCCATCTGATTAAACAGGAAGCTTTCAAATTAGAAAATACTTCCATTCATGATACACAATATCTACCACAAAATAGATGAGGGGGATTGATCTTTTAAACAAGTTTTCCATTACAGAAAATTATGCACTTCCATTCCCTATTTAGGGACGTTTGTGTTCAGGTGTTGTACTGACACTTGGGACAAGTGCCACACAGCTATGGACTGAAAGGATTTGCTTGTACATAAAAGACCAACAGTGCCAGGAGCAGCACAGTCACTCACCACATACCCACAACTGAGTGTTTTAACTTAGTTTGAAGGAAGACTACTAAAAAAGTCCAAGCAAGCGAGGCTCACAGTACCTAAAGTCAAGCTTCTTGTGTGCAAAAATGTTGAATCAGGTGCCTGAGTCAGTGCTTTTGTTAGACTCTGAAATGGATGATAATAAATAGTTGCCAGAGTCACAGAAATCTGCCAGGATTGATTGGTTTTTGCAGAGGTCTCCGATACCATGTGGCATGACCCATAGTTCTGGGGTTAAGCTAAAGTTGACCCAGTAGCCCACAGCTGAAAGAGAGAATCAGTCTATCCAGTCACAAATCTTTTAAGACAGCCAACTGGTTCTGTGTGTTTTCAGAATCACAGTGATAAAATATCAGCCATATTTTCTTACTCAGAAGTATTTATATAGCTCTACAGCAGAGCTTTTCACTAGATACAGAAATCTAGTTATTGATCACTTGTAATGCCTAATTCAATTCCGAGAGGAAGTGGCCTACATTTTATGGATGCATTTCATTAAAAGACTATTTAGTCATTTTGCATTTTGTAAATGCTTTAGCAGAGTGATATCAATGCCAGCTCTCAGGCTAGTATGATGAATTGGAAGCCTCCAACCAAATGTGACCAAAATGAGTTAGTACACTATGATCTCCTAATGTAATTAATAGAGTCACAGAAAAATAGGGAAAGAACGGGCCCAGAAAGGTCATTGCACGTATCCTCATGCCTTGAGGGAGGCTCAAATAAGCTTACTTTGCATTTGACAAAAAGTTTGTCTAATTCAATACTTGAAGACCTCTAATGACACTCTACATTTTCCTTAGGAAAATCTGCGTCATTAGAAAGTTTGCAGCAATGGTTTTTTTTATTATTTTCTAGTTGGAATTCTTTTGCTGCAGTTGGTCACTGCAATCTGCCCTATAACCTTGAATACAGAAAATGAGTTGGACCCTTCTTTCCTACAAGTCCCTTAAAGTTTGCAGGAACCATCCTCTAAGTTACTGGCTTGTGTCAGTCATTATATATCTTGTTCATGAGGCTCTGGTCACTCCTGCTGCTGCTCTGTGTCCCACTTCAAGTGCAGTGCCCAAAACTAGACAGTATATATTAGGGCAAGCTTTTACCAGGGCAGGAGTTAGAAGGTAACTAAACCCTGTGCATCAAAGCCTTAACTTGCTCAGTTGGGCTTGTGACTCAGCATAATTCCTACCTCTTTGAAGGCAAGTTGTCCCACGTTTTGAAGTGAATTGTTGGTAAGATTTCTTGAGTGCACTCATACAGCTGGTCTTGCACTCCAGCAACCACAGCTCCAGCATTTCCCTGCCTGGTTTGTCAAAATGCCACAAAAACAGGATGGCCTCAGCAAAGCCCTGTCAGTCTCTAACACCTACATCTTCTTACCTGTCCAAAAAACAAGCTGCCCTTGCTGTTGCAAAAGGAAATTAGACTCATTCAAAGTGATGTGTTCGCAGTAAACGCACACTAGCAGTTACATATTTTCTTACAATATTAGAGTTGCCTCAGAGTATTTTAATTATTTTTCCTTTTTTTTCCTCTTTTTTTGACAGTTGAGGCTGAGCTGCATCATTCCTGAAGACAGACACTGCATTTGGGTTTTGTCTGTTGTCTAGTGCTTCATCCACCTTCTGTCAGCTTGTTACACCTGATGACTAATGGCTCAAACATCTCTACAGACCATTTGTTTGCTGTCGATAGAAGTTCAGCAGCCCCATCTGATTGATGAAATTCCAATCACTTTAATCTATTAAAGTCTTTTTGCCTGTCCCCTCTCTCCTTTTCCAAAGATTGCATGTGCCAAATTATGGAGTTCAAAGTAACACTATTTTTTTTTGTGGCCTGACTTTCCTGAATAAGATTTATCTCTTTTCCATCAATATTCCAGCATATCCCATCAAGAACCTACTATAGTAAGTCAAATACTTGGTATGTATTAAAAATTCTGCAGATAGATCTTGTGCAGGCAGCTAAATCAGATATTCAGGTACTAATAAAGGATACTCTAGAGCAGATGGGTAAAGGAAAGGGAGAAGCTGAGGGGCAAAGTTTTGGAAATTGTGGAGTTTTCATTTAGGACTGTGAAGAAGAACATTTCATAAATGTAGAATATTGGAAGGGCACAACGCAAGTTGCCCAGCATTGGTCAGGAAATATCACCCAATACACGGATGGGCAGTGTTTGCTACATCGTGTCCGGAAACACGTGCAGGACTCTGTGATTATGAGGGAATATCAGCAGAAAAACACATTGTTAACTACAGCCAGAAAGAAAACCTGTGTAAAGTTAGACACACAACTGGGCACAGCACAACTGGGACCTTCATGGGCACACTATAACACAGTTAAGGCCACAAAAACAGTTATTCAAACTTCTGAGTCTACTTCAATTTCCTGGACATGCCTGCTGTTTCAAACTCTGCATTGGAAGTTTCTGAAATAATTTATGATGAATTACTGTCTATTTAATAGTTCTAGTACACAGATTGTTAATGATTAATAAATTTGATTTAAATTTCTAGCCCACATTCCCAAGAGAAACAATAACTATTTTATTCATACATCTATATTTATAAGCTCAGCCAGAAGATAATAATGAATAAGACCCTGACCTACACTTCATAGATTCACACAGGATTAAGATCCTTTCTTTCCTGCACCACACCCCTTCTATATTTTATGACTTTTCCTATATTAATAGTGTTCCTGTATGAAGTGCCTCGAGACTCAGTAGAAAAACCTCTACCAACATTTGTGCTATTAAAAGCATTATGGGTTACTGTAAAATTTATTTACAGTGCTATTATCTCTCTTTATAAGTTGAAATTAATTACATTTCCAGTTTCACAGTGACTAGGACATCAAATCTAGCAAGATTTGATAGATCAAGCAGAAGTCAACGACACACACAGCTGAAGAATTCATAAAAGAATAGTTTAAATCAAAAGGAATCGTTAAAAGTCATCTAGTCCAATTCCTCTGCAATGAGCAGTGGGGGGGGAGGCAGCAGGCACCGCGGAGGTTTCTGTAGTGTAGTGGTTATCATGTTCATCATGTTCGCCTCACATGCGAAAGGTCCTTGGTTCGAAACCAGGCAGAAACATCCCCCAAATGTTTGGCTTTTACAGAATTTTGGGAATTCCACTTGAGTACAGTGGTCAGTGTCCCCACCTCTCATGTGGGACACTGGGGGTTCAATTCCCGACAGGGAAGCAGTGGTGCTGTTTAAGAGTTGGACTCGATGATCCTTGTGGGTCCCTTCCAGCTCAGGATATGCTGTGTGATTCTGTGTGACATCTTCCACTAGTCCAGGTTGCTCAGAGCCCCATCCAACCCGGCCTTGGACACTTCCAGGGATGGGGCAGCCACAGCTTCTCTGGGAAACCTATTCCTGAGTTTTACCACCCTCATTGTAAAAATCTTCCTTTTATCTAATCTGAAATGACTCTCCTTCCATTTAAAATTATTACCCTTATCCTACAGCACCGCGTCTTTCCCTCCTTTTTTACCTTAAAATGAGGAAATACCAAATTGCAGCCCCCCTGCATTTGCAGAGAAGTGATGTGGGGATCTATGTAGGTTATGTTCATTACATTTGTTCCTCATGTAACCTGTATTTCAAAATATTGTGACAAGTCTCAGAACAATCTACTACCATATGCATATTCTGGTTTTGCTGCAGTTGGGCTTCTGGAAAAAAATCATGGGATTTTCTGCTGAATATATTACTGCAATCAACCTGGATTATAAAACCTTCACAAAAGCCACCAGCATGATGGGAACCAGCACTATTTTCACCAGCAATAAATTTGTACATTACAAGGAGGCCCAAAAAATCTTTGCTTTTTCCCCTGGCCTTACAGAGAGGGAAATCTGGAAGACTACTTTTTCAGCCTTTACATGGATGTTGTCATAGCAGCTCTAATGATGGAAGGTTTTGTGGAGCAAATAAACTTGTAAGATTGGAGGTAATCTCCTGACAAATGTGTAGGGAGGTGAGCTGGCTATCAGTTCATGATACACCAGCACACGTATATCAAAGAGGAAGTTAATTCCATAAATACTTTTTAAAGTCACTACTTCTGAACACTTAATTTACTTCTATGCTCAGCCACAATTTATTTATGATCTTTATAAATATGAGGCATTGGGGAAAGCAGGTCAGCAAATTATTATCCAATCTATAACCACATCAAAAAGTAGACGAACATAGATTCTTAGCTTTACATCCTTTTTACATTAGTTACCCCAGCAATCTGATGACCAAGTATTTGTGAGCTATCAACCCTTTTCCCTAAAGTTTTGTGTTTTAAAAAGAAGTGGTAATTGGCAGGAACAGAGGAAAGTGTCTCCTTTATAATTGAAGCATTACATGAAGCATACAAGCAAAGAGGATGGAGTCATTAAAGTCAGCTTCAATTTGTTTGATATCTGGAATCAAAGAAATAAAACATAGCCTACAATCTGTGGTTGTTTCTGTTACAGTAGAAAAGCTGCTCTTTTCCTTAGGAAAAGTAATTGTGATATGGTCACTTGCAAGATTTAAAGTCTATTCCCTGACAAAAGTCCCAACATTCCTTGCACTGAAGTCAAAGGCAAAACTATAAAAAGCTATTATTGTTTCTATATAGTCTCAATCTATGGCATCAGAGATGAAACAGGAAAAAAATCCACCTTCTTTCCAATATTTGGAGCTATAATGTAAAACACTAAACATCACCCAGCCATTTTCAGTTGCTGAATTTCTAAGGCTCAACCTTTATTCTGTGTGTGAAATAATCTCCCCTTAAAACCTGCGTTAGAAACAACCTCTACTGACACACAGTTTCCAAGAGCTTTTGTTCCAAAGGGAAAGCAAATGTTACCAGACACCAACCCAAAAACATTTCTGTAGAGTGTCGCCTAATCTGAGCATACAACTATTATATATTGCAAAGCAAAAAATGAAGCTGAAACCATGTTAGGAAAACTGTTTTCCTCATGCTGACTCTTGCAGTAACACGTTTTTCTGGCCAGCAGAAGCTGAGGGAGATAACTTCTTTGGGGGGGATACCAGAGGGGCATTAATCAAGCCTTGTCTTTGAATCTGTTTTGCCAATTTTCCTGCCTTTGTAATAATCTGCAGTGCGAGATAAAGGTCTACGAATTTCCAAGTCCTACATCCATTTCTCTGCAGCATATTCCATTTTGTATACCAAAAATCTTGGTTTCTGTTTTTCAACCATTTCATTTGGGCTAACAAAAGTTTTTATTTCTTCCTTCAAGCCCTGTGTGGAAAGAAACCTTGGAAGATGAGTGTCAGAACTTTGACTTGCCATCCTTCCTTCAGCAGATGATTTGTATTCAGAGAGTTCATGCATATTTAATAATAGAGTTCAAATGTTACTCTGAAAGCAGAATAGGATTTTCCTTTTCTCTTAAGGTTTTTTTCCCTTGTGTATTTTGCCTAGTTTTCAGGAGACAAAAGTTTGTATAGAAATTTGAAATCTCCTTGTATTGACCTGTCTGAAGAAATCATTCCCAGAGTCAAGTCCACATACCCCCTCAAACCCAGGATCTTTCACAAATTGAGAAAGATTATTTTTATACAAATGAATTGCTAATCCTCAAAGAAGGAGGATATGGTCTGGATCGTTTTCCTGAAGTCACAAATTATATTTCAGCAGCTTGATATAAAAATTCCAGATATCTCTCCAAGCACTAGTTTTCTTGAGGGGATACAGACTACAAACTCCCACAGAAAGAAAACTTCTTTGACCTTCTCTTCTGTGTCTTAAATTTCTGTATGCTAAAAATACAACGTAATAAAAGGAGCATTGTGAGCTTCTCACAAAGGCATGGACAATGAGGAAAAAATTGAAGGAGAAATCTAGTTTCTAAAGCCACTGCAACGTTCAGTGGGATTATAGTGTTCTTGAGAAGGCTGTTTCACGAGGAACTACGAAATGTTCTGTTAGACATAAAATATACAATACTGCTTGTCCATCTTTTGCTGTTGGTGGAAGAGCCCTTCCACTTGCTCAGCATCAAATGAACACTTCACAACCAACTCCAACTTTCTTCTCCTTTGTGTTGCCAGCAAAGCCGTCCTATCATATTTGCAAAGTCTGCTTTGAGAGCAAGTGTTCCTTACTGGCCAGGCATTTTGAACAAGAAGGAAGATGCCAGAGAAAAGCAGTACTGCTTAAAGTATGAGAACCTAAGGAAAGATACAGAATCACAGAATCNACTGCACACAGTACTCAAGATACACAGAACTCTTTTTCAGCCAGTACAGAAGAAATAACTTTTGTTACTAAAGAATTCCTGTAATGACATTCATGACCTTTGTTAAGCAGGACATCAACCTAAAAAGTCAAGATAGGCATTCTTCACCTGAAAAAGAATTGGTAGCTCAGAAAATACTGAGTGAAAACACACTCACTGATCCTTTTCTGAATTTCTGGCCAAATATTCCATTCTCTTTCCTGTGGACCCATCCGTGGTAAGAGTGAATGCCTCCACACCAAAGCTCACATGAGATTTTTCACCTTCTGGAGAGCCTTTCATGAGTGTTCCTCAGAATAATGGAATCCATTTTCAAAATAGATTTTGAACAAGCACTTAGAACCTTTTTGTTGCTTGGTCTCATCTGCATCCATGACTAAGACAATCCACCATCAATTACAAACCTAACACTTCAATAAGAAGTTAAGCTCACTTTACCATTAATTAATTACTGAGATATAAATAATATCCTCTCAGCACCGGAGACAAAACACAAGTACAGAACGTGCCATAAAGATAAATCACACACCTGACTTGGTAACTTGGGTAAAAATACAGAAGATATTCCTGTTCAGTTGATAAAGTCCTTGAAATTAACTTTTAAGACGTTTAAGCTTATGAAACTTATGACATCAAAGGCAAAAAATATCAACTTCAAGGAAAGTAAATAGGAAGAACTGACAAAGCTTTTCTACAATTCATATTAATTCTAGATAGTACAAAACCAGATTCATTATGGGTTCTCAGAGAACAAACAGATACAGACATCTGTAAGAAGGAATCTTTCCCAGTAGATGCCGAAACAGACAGGACACAGCATAGGAATACAAAGCAAGTGGCCTGATACATATTGGGTACTGAAATCCACTACAGCTGCATATATATGTCAGTGACAGACCAAAAAAAAAGAACAGAGAAAAGCACAAACCTACAAATCATGTCAGGTATTACTGAATTAGTCTGAGAATTCAAAGGGAGAAAAAATAAAGTAAAAAAATCACCTCTTGTTTTGTCCCCTCAGTATCACCACAGCCCACAAGGGACAACAGATCAACAGACATATCCATTGTTATTTTTAGACTAATACCAGGTACTACTGCTTTCCATCAGCAAATTAAAATATGAATTTACAAGCCCTATGCCTTTACTGTTCAAATCTGACTCTTTTTCTTTCATCAGGTATGTACCCATCTGGACTTCTCCTGTCCAAACTCAAGTCACAAATAAATTAAAAGGGATCATATATCTGTTGTTTGGGGGCCAAAAAAAAAAAGGTACAATAGTAACAAAACCACAGCCACCTAAAAATTAAAAGATAACAAAACCAGATCAAATTATTTATGCACAGAGGCCTAGTCCGGGATGTTTTATTCAGGCATTATTATTATTATGTATTATTCTTCTGCTGATTCCAGCGTGACACGTGGCTCTTCCGCAGCTGTGTGCAGCGCTGGGCTGCAGCAGCCTGATTCCTTTATGGCACAGCTGCAACTCCATATACCAATCCCAAAAAGGCAGGACTGCCTGTTTCACCAGCAGGAACAGCCCCAAGGAACACAATACAATCACAATCCCAAGAAACATTGTTCTTCAGAGACACACTTGTCCCTCCAGTTCTGCCCTCTGTGACTGGGAACCATAATTTGTTGTTGCCTTGTATTAGAAGAACTCATTTCATTGTTGGCATGGAATTATTCTGTCCAAAAGGAAGGGAGACAGAGCTGAGGTTCCTCCCACGCCCTTTACAGCCACCAACTCACTCTGTGTCTGGACTTGAGGAAGCCAGAGCACAAACACAAGTTCAAAGGAGCCTGTAAGTGAATTTTTTTTTTCCTCTCAGAAACATACGAGAAAAAAGATGAGATGTTGTGTTTGTAAGAAAGAAGGCTCTGATTTCAGACTTGCTTTCCATTTTAACAGATATTTGGCCCCACTCTATGGGTCTTAGACACAAAAACTATCTTCCTATTAACATGCACAACAGCTTCTAATGAACAAGTAATGGCCAATACGGTGCCCAGTTACAAGATTTCTTCATGTTTTATTGCATACATGACTTTCACTGTTAATGCAATCCATCTGGGTTCTGGAAGGCAAATGAGACTGGAAACAACTGTCTACCACCTTTATATGAACTGATTTCAAATGAATTTGTGCATGTGAAAATTGTCAGTCATGTCAAAAGGGACTTTGACAGAGTAATAAATACTCCACCTATAAACAGCCTTTGATCCATGGCAGAGAAAAAGTCTCCAGCAATTTCTTAGTGCAATGACAGTGTAATAATGAGAATGAAATCCACACTGAGCATCATTCAGTATGTTGTTTAACTTCAAGTACTTAAACAGTTGCTTGTGAACCGATTTATTCATTATCTATTATGGATAGTGTTGAAAGCAGCAAGATAGGTCTGTAAATAATAAGCTGAGTAGGCTTGCTTTCTCTCTGTTATAGAGCAGGATAACATTTGCTTTCTACTACTCTGATGGAGAAGTTCCAAGGCACAGTGATAAATTGAGCATATAGGTGATAGGGCCCTGGTATTACATGAGCAGCCAGTTTAAAAATTTTTGGAGATACACCAGCAACACATCCCATCAGAACCTGCTGCTGCCATTTCTACATTTGCATAAGACAGGCTGTCTCACAAACTGCTGCTCCTGTTCCTACAGCTTTCCCAAGCCAAACTCCTTCAATCTGTTGCAGTTTTGAAGGCCAAACCTCTTCAATCTGCTGGTGCTGTTTCCAAGTGTGACTGATGCTCCAGCAGTTGCCCAAGCCAAGCTCTGGAGTAGTCTTTTGGTAATTATTCTTAGCTAGCTCAGCTCTGATCCTGGCTGGCTTTAGGCACTGAACTAGAACCCTAAATTATAAACCTACTCGCCCCTCTCTACTCAAACAGGAAGGAAAAGCCAACCCTAAAGGTTTATTCAAATCTCAGCTAAGCTGAAACATTGAGGATGAATCAGATCCCAAGCTCTCCACAAGGCTCACAAAGGATTGTCTCTTTACTGTTGAATCACACAATCCAAATGGAGATACAATTCGAAAATTATACCCTTACAATAACTTATTTATGTAATAGTTGAGTGATGCCATCACTTATAATTATTATTCCATTTGCATCTCTACTGCAGAAGGAGGAGAGCTCTGTGTCCTAGTGTGCCACACAAGCCCTACTGCATCCCATGGGAGAGGCTGGGGTGTCACACATCCCTCATACATTCCAGTCACACCTATGAACTACCAGTGCTTCTAAAATTTTCATTAGCCTCATCCATTGGTTATATTTCCTTGCTGACTTGCCCCTACAGAGAGGGCAAGCAAAGGCAGTGCTCTAAAGGAAGTATTCCAGCAGCCCTTTGTCCTCCATAGTCAAGCAAGACATGGAACAAAGAAGGGACGTGTGTATTGTACCTGAGCTGGGATGATTTTACAGACTACTATTTCCCTTGCTAGTTCTTGATTTAAAACTTATACAGGCTTAGTGCCTGCGACAACAATCCTTCCTGCCTTGAGCTACAGAAGGGCAGACCCAGCCTACAGAGAGCTTATAACTGTTAGCATAAGCCATGCTAAAAAGAGACAATGTCACTCAGCCAGAGTGACATTTTGCAATTCCAGAGGTGTCTGCTGAACAAACCACAGTCATTAAACTGACTACCCCTGTCCTCTTCCACTGCACCTCAGCATCTGTGGGAGGGGGACACACAGGTCAGCCAGGCGGACAGAGAGGAACTGCCTCTAAGGTGAGGGCATTTTTCCCTTTCATCTTTCACTTGCTGGATTCTACGTGCAAAATTGTTTCATTCTGTAACATTCAAACAGAGTTATAGAGGGTCATATATCCCCCACCATCATGTTCCCATTCCTATCTGCAAAATGTGTTTATTAGAGCTGACTGCTTGTTACCCTGAGAGCAGCTTTAGTGTTGCTGCTTATTTCACAAGGCTGCACTACACATGTAAACATTTCGAAACTTAAGAGAGGTTACAATTAAAAAGGAATATGTCAATTCCTAATAATACTGAAATATTGGCTACACAGCTTGAAAATAATACCAGAAAATTGGCTATAGAAACAAACTAAAACTATTCCATCTGAAGGACCACTGAGGATAACAGCAGGTATAGCTTTAATGGAGAGCCAGTCTCTGTGCTTGTCTTGAAATACATCCTTTATTGCCATGCTCTATTTTAAGTGTCAAAAACATATGTAGGAAATTGGCAAAACAGGTCTGGGCCTTGGACCAATTTTTTTTCCCCTATTTTCTCTCTTTTTTCCCCTCTCCTAAAACACAATGCAGTTATAAATACTGCTACAGATGTGAGAAAACAATAGCATTTTTTTTGTTGTAAATGTTTACTTTTTTTTATCAAACCACCAGACCTAGCATTTTTCATCTTCACAAAGCTTTAGAAACAATACTTTGTAATGATCAATCGTTATTGCACAGCCTATGAATACTAAAGATAACAAATAGCTTTTATGTTGCTTTCATGTTTGGTTTTTTCCCCTCCCTAAAAAGTTGTTCTTTGCAAAGTTGCAATCATCTAGCAGGCTGTAATAATTGCCTGATTCTGTATATTTGTCACACAATCCAAGGTGCATGTGGGACCCCAGTGTGCAAATTTTTGGCTTTGAAATCTGTCACCTGTTGAGAAGAATGACTACTTAGAAATATTTCTCTTTATTCCATTGTACCCATTTTCAAAATGGACATGCAAGTCTTAAAACAATAACTACATAAATACAAAAACTTTCTTCTGGAATAAAAGGCTTCTATGAGTTTTCCTCAGATTCCCATACACCATTCCAATATATTGCATTTTCTGTGTGAATAAGTATATCCTGACACAATATGTAATAAATATTCATTTTCATCTGGTTCATGAAGAATGTGTTTAATCCCCTGAAAAGTAAATACACTGTTTAAGAGAGGAACTAGAACTGAACCTAATGCATACAGCACATTAACCCATACCCACATTCTGGACAGTTAATACTCAGAAAACCAGCAAGTGCTCCTGAAAACTGGAAGTACTCTGATGCAAGTGCAAAATACATTTGTAAAAACACTGCTACTATAACGGCAAATTAATTTATGTCGAGAGGATCAGAATGCTAAACACTTTTATTGGAGACAAATGATAGTTTTTCTCTTCTCTGTGAGTGTATTATATGCCTCTTGTCAAGTTGTTGCTGAGATACCATGTTATCCAAACACTTCTATTGTGATTTATAAAAGAAAATGAAGACTTTTCCATGTATTATCATGGATTGTCTACCCACTTCTTTCCTACTTGCACCTATTGTTTACCAGCACATGCAAGTACTGGAGACTGCCAATATTTCAGAATTACCTGCATTTACCTATTTACCCCTGGAGTTAATAACTCAAATAATAACAACTGCTTAGTTTAATGCTGTGTAAGAGTTGAGTAACTTCTGATCATGCAGATTTTCTTCTTCAGATAATGGGGTTTTTTTAGAATACCCAAATGACATCCCAGCAAAAACATCATAACACTTGGAATTTTACAGTACTACAAAAATAGAAAAAAGAACACCCAGCATCGTTAAAGGAAAATACTTGGATCCAAAAAACTCCACAAGCCAGCAAGAGCAAAGTTATAAGCAGCAAACTGTCAGCCAAGACCTTAAAATCAGGAACTTAAAGAAAGTTAACCAATTAAAAACTGAAAGAAAAATACCACCAGAGCTTCCTGACCCAATCTTTTTGTTGCTGTTGTTATTTTTAAATTCACAAAAGCACTACAAGGGGAAAACTCTCCTAACACCAACCAAATATGATACATTTTGCATCAGCCTCAGAAACCACAGTCACAGCACTTTGGTGCTATAGGGGAAATTTTCAATGTCTAACATATAGACCCGTATCCACTGTGTTTCCTATCAATTGATTAGTAAAGCATGTGAAATTTAACTTACAAAAATAATGAACATTAGATGTGTCTAAAAAAAGACTGATAGTTCCTCACAAGTATCAGTAATACATCTGCACACAATCATTGGCTGAAAATAAACAGACAGACATCCCAATTTTTAAGAATAAAAATACCTCAAAAAAGTGACAGAGAAAGTACCTGAGTAATATAATCTGCTAACAAGTGATCTTACAGCCTTAGGCAGTCTTGAACAACAAGAGCTGAACTGCTGACTAACCAAGATCAATAATGCATCAGTAAAGACGTGGTAGATCTTTAAAATCCATAGTGCTTATTTGAATGGGGGTTTGGGGTCATGAAAAGCAACGTGACCCAAATTGTATTTACTTCTCTCTGAATTAATCTGGAAATTACTTCAATACATACTGACTTAATTTTTGTTGTTTTGGACCAACAAATGGAACATTATAAAAATCAAGTTAGATATTTCTTGTTGCTATTATAAACACCCCGCGTTCTTACAGCTCTTTGTAGGTGTTCTTCATCTTTTACTACTGGAGAATCATAGACTAGTTTGGGTTGGAAGGGACCTTTAAAGGTCATCTAGTCCCATGTCCTGCAATAACTAGGGACACCTTCCAGTAGATCAGGCTGCTCAGAGCCCTGTCCAACCTGGATTTGAACATTTCCAGGCATGGGGCATTCACCACCTGTCTGAACAGCCTGTGTCACTGCCTCACCACTCTCATTCTAAAGAATTTCTTTTTGTCTGGTATGAATAGAACCTCCTATTTTAAAACTACTACCCCTTGTCCTATTGCTACAGGCCCTACTAAAAATCCATCCAGGTCTTTCTTACAAGCTCCCTTCCAATACTGAAAGGCCTGAAATACTTTTAAATACTGAAATATTTTAAAAATACAGTTTAAATACTGAAAGGGAGACTGTAAGGTCTTCCTGGATTCTTCTCCAGCCTGAACAATCCACCTAGCTCAGCATCTCTCCATAGCAGAGGTGCTCTAGCACTACAGTAATTTTTTTGTGGCCTTTCTCTGGACCTACTCCAACAGGTCCATGGCTTTCCTGTGCTCAGGACTCCAGGGCCAGACACTACTTCAGGTGAGGTCAAAAACCCACTTGAGTACAGTGGTGAGTGTCCTTGTCTCTCATGCAGGAGACCAGGGATTCAATTCGCACCAGGGAGGCAGTGGTGCCACTTAAGAGTTGGACTCAATGATCCTTGTGGGTCCCCTCCAACTCAGGATATTCTGTGACTCTTGAGAGCAGAGTAGAGAGGAAGAGTCACTGCCGTCACCCTGCTGGTCACACTGCTAGGGATGTAGCCCAGAATGCAGTTAGTTTTCTGGGCTAAAAGATAACTCACAGCTTGTCATCCACCAGGACCCACAGGCCCTTCTCTGTAGGGCTGTTCTCAACTCCCTTCATCCCCCAGCTTATATTGGTACTAGAGATAGTCCCAACCCAGGTGCAATACCCTGCATTTGGCCATGTCAGACTGCATGGGGTTCACACAGGTCCACTCTTTGAGCTTGTCCAGGTCCCTCTGGATGGCATCCAGTGCCTCAGGTGTGTCAACCACACCACTCAGCTTGGCATCCTCTTGAAGTTCACTGAGGGTGCACGTGATCTCACTGTCTGTGTCATTGGTGAGGGTATTAAACAGCGCTGATCCCAGTGTGGACCCCTGAGTGAGACTATGTGTCACCCTCCTCCATCCAGACACTGAGCCATTGAACCCTCTGGATTCAACCACCCAATCAAACAGTCCACTCATTAAATTCCTTTCGCTCCAATATGGAAAAAGGTTGGGGGGACTGTGTCAAAGGCCAAAGGCCTTACTGAAGTCCAGGCAGCGGACATCCATAGCTCTCCCCTTGTCCATTAATGTAGTTACTCCATTACAGAAATCCACTAGATCAGTCAGGCAAGACTTGCCCTTGGTGAAGCTTTCCTGGCAGTCTCTAATCATGCTCCCTGTCCTCCATGTGCCGTCGCACAGCTTCTAGGAATATATCCATCAAAAATCGCTCAGTTTTGCTGAAACTTTGTCATCATAAAATGACATAGCTTGAATGTTTTCAAACTTGTATCACTAAAATAAGGAGTGTCATGCAAATAAATCTAAAGCCCTGGTAGCAACTCTTGCTCATCCCCTTGCTCAAGGGCTATTACACTGTAGTCCTTCAAAGAGACAGCAAAGCAGAAGTCTCTAATGATTATGCCTAAATAAAAGAGGAGTTTTGACAAAGTTAAACTCCTTTCAATACACCTGTAAGTCATGCATCTCTCAAGTCCTAAGTATTCTCTGCTATCATTCACTCCAACAGGAGGCATTAGGACTTAGCAGGATCCAGCTTATACTTCTAACAGCAAGTGGCGTATCGAGAGCATATCACTCTCCATCACCAGGATTTTGAAATGCTGAGCATTTTTTAATACAGCACCCCAGGTGTTTGCTGCTTAAAACATACTCTACATGAGCATCTGCAGATGGCATATCACCAGGGAGCCATCTAGATTCAAATGCACCAGCATTCACTTTGGGACCCCACACTGGGACCCTAAAAAAAACCAACCCCACAACAAACACAACAAGGGGCGGGGAGTGAAGGGAGGGGAATCAAACAATAAGAGAGAAATCCCAACATGAAATGTTCTCATGACCAGCAAATACAGGACTTGTTCCTGCAGTCCTTATTCAAGTAAATCACCCCAATGAAATTACAGAAGAGAGGTAATTCAGGCAGCCTCCTACAAATGTAATATTCTCTATGGATAACTCAACCATTAATAATTCAGTCTAAGTTAAGCTCAGGTAAGACTATTACTAACTGTTTTCATGTATAGAGGATTGATTCTCTTTTGTTTCTCTGTGAAAGGAGGCTCTGGTTGTAATGCTAAAATACAGATACAGCACATGCTATTGAGTTGATCGAAGGATGCTGTGGATGATGTTCCTATGTTTTGCCTCATACCACACAGCAGGATGAGGATGTGCATGTTCTCTGTTGCGGTTTCACTCTACGTAAAAATTATCTAAACGTGGTCTAAGAAGGAACATAAGGGGCAAGGAAAAGTTCTTCAGGTATTTCTGCTTCTGTAAGCTAATCGCAATACTTAGAGGCTGCGATTCCAGACAGATTGTCCAGCCAACAAACAACACTGATATGGCCAGAAGTATCAAATAGTCAATAATTGTCAGTAATTTACACACGGGCTGCACAGCCAGGAGGCACGTGATTAATAAATGGCACATAAATCGAGATCTACATGTGAGCAGAACATAATTGTATTTGACAGATGTATGTAAAGCAGTGCCTACAGAAAAGCTTATATTCAGAGATTTACAAGAACAAATACAGAACTACAGTGTATTATGCTTTCTTTCTGAGATAAAGAAATGCAGCTACTTTACAGAAAAGGAAGGCTGGTTTTTGTCAGCTATAGATAAAGATACAGCTATATAGTAGCTGCAAAGTAAGCATCAACAAAAGAATTTGATTCTCATTTGTCACTTAAAAACACTTAGGAAGAAAAACAGCTCAAAGAATATGAAAGATGAAAATAAATTAGGTGCTCATTTTCCAAGCTAATGTAACACAGCCATTTAATAGGATGAAAAAAAAATCTAGGACTATTAAACTTCACTGTGATACTGTAGACAGTAAAAGACATCCTACCCAGAGTCATCATCACTTAATTTAATAACAATCTAAAATTACGAGAAATTGACCCTCTAAATACTTGAAGATTAGAGTGAAGCATTATGGAAGAAATCACTTGCTTGAAAGCTGTTTTAAAATTATTTGCATCTTCACAGTTCACTTTCAAGAGTTTTTCATGAAAGATTACCCAGACAACACTATCTTGAAGTAATTTTTTGTATCTGCAGCTGTCTTGTAGTCACATATTCCTTGTCTAGCACTGGCATAATTTGGTCCTCTGGCTTCTCACAAAGCCAGCAGAAAATTATTCATCCTTTTTGTGAACATGTTTCTTTGCCTAGTAAGTTGAACCGACCCAAGGATAGGTGGAGATAAAAGCTACAGCTGACACCAGCTGTGCTGATAAGTGCAAAGAGCAAGGGTGGGGGAATGAAGATGGAAGAGAAAACAGAATCTTCCCTCCGCTGCAGTGACATCAACTTGAGCCCATGCAGCAACTTTGAAATGTCACTGATGAAAAAACAACATAGAGCATTAAGAAAATTTCCAGCTCAAACCAGACCAAAAGCCAAAGTCAAACACAGGGAGCTTGGAGGAACCATCCTCCCCTGAATCTCTGGAGGCTGAAAAGTACCTCAGCCAACACTGGGGGTAAAGCCAACCACACACATCCAATGAAAGGTGTGGGCAGCCACGGAGTGAAGAGCTGAGCCCTGTGGTTTACTGCTACTAAAGGACTACAGAAATGGCAGCAGCTACAGGCAAGTGACATATTTAAAGTGGGCAGGGGAGTTTGAAATGTCACTTGGAATTGTGACATTGCATCCAATTGTATTTCATGCTCATGATTAGTTTCTTTAATTTTAAGCCTTAGATGCATTTTTGAAGCTCGCTAAACAATGCTGTGAACAAATATTTTCAAAACACATACTTCTGCTTTGGAAACAAGCTACAGCAGATGATGAAAAACACTAAGACACTTTTTCAATAAGGTGTCTCAAGAAAATAGATATTTGTAAGCAACAGGAGAGCTTCTAAAGGATGCATACAAGTGCATTTGCAAATCCTTCCCTGGAGGACCAAATGGTATAAAGAAATACTTTAAATTTTATTTTGCCTTTAATTTATTAGTTCAGATCTAGCCCAAGTTGAGAGGAGAGGCAAATAGCTATTACTACCTGCTGGCTGCTGGGCAGCCTGTACAAAATGAACTGTTCATTTTACACCTATTCCGATTAGATAAATTCTCATTTTGTAAAATCACCTCTGTAACCAAACACATTTGTCAGCAATTGCAGTGTCTTTGGCATATGAAAACAGGGAAACAAAAAAATTATTACTGATAAATTAGCTAGTTCTTTCCTGTTAGAGCAGGAATGGGGTGGCTGCTGCTGAGCTATATTGCAGTTATGCATAACCTACTCCTAAAGTACTGGTGTTTTGTCTAGGGGCTTCTATTGCCAAGAAACAGTCTTTTCCATTATTTCCCAGGGGGCCTAGATCTAAGTGTAGTAAAGGATTTCACAATTAGTCTATTTTCTCTTGAGATGCAGCCTAAATTTTTATTCCTCTTAACTCAATCACATTTTTCCAACTTAAAATCTCTTCTGCTCTACATAATTCTTGCTGCTTCTGTTGCCCAAGTCCTAGTAGCTTCATTTATAATGCCCTATTCTCCCCCCTGTAAACCACAAACCGAAATGGTTTTGGAGTTTTCTTCCAGGTTTTTCTATTTCTTCAGAGGTTCTTTCTATTGGGGTGGGGGTTTTTTAGGGTGGGGGTGGGTTTGTCATCTGATACCAACTTTAATCACAAAGCTATCAGAGATGCAATTTCCTATTTACATTTCTTATCTCCCTAGACTCCACCAGATCACAGGACAGACTGACTCGAGATGGATACTGGGGCTGGGCTACAAGCTCCCTGCAGGAGCCATAACTCTCACTGCAGGAGGTATTGTGGCTTCCACTAAAGGATACCAAACACCAAGACCAGAACCAAGGCAAGCTCCAAGATCTGCCCAAAGTGCTGACATGCGAGACATACGTGCAGCACCAGAAGGAAAGGAGGGAAGAAATTATTTTTTTTATCACTGCAGTCCTGAAATTAGATAAGTCCACTGAGTTTTCCTAGCTTGAGAGGAAAATTAAATCATGGCACAGCCTGATGTGCCTTCTTTTTCTTACAATATTGCTTCATTACTACTGTGTTTTAATAGTTTCTGAACTTGCTGCATGAATAGAGCTGCACTTTCCAGCCTGTTCTGCACTGTGTACCATCCTCAAGCACTCACCAGGACACGAGGAATTCCCCCTGAAACCTCCAAGGCCATTCCAGACCCCTTCCCCATCCTTGTCCCTCAGGCATGACACACACACAAAATTATCTCTGACCCTGATCTTAGAGGTGATCTGCAAAGGTTTTGCTGAAAATTAAAAGCTTGTTTGAGATCCCTTAGGAAGATAAAAGTAAACAGCTTGGCTAAAATGGAATTACTGCAGTATTAAAATGAGATGTGAGGGACAGACTGCCAATTACTTTCACCTTCCTTTGGGACACAGAGCTGAGGAAAAAGCAAGAGGTGGTTCAGGGAGCCATTGGCTCCCCTCATTTCAGAGGCATCCTGGAACCCACCCAGTACTCATGTCAATCTTGTGCCAGAGGTGCTGGCATCACTTTCATCAATGGGAAGCAAAGGGAAGCAAATCCTGGACTGTCAGCCATGGTCCTACAAACCCCAGCATGGTCTGCAGGCCCTGGCAGCATCCCTCCCTTCCCTCCTTTCCATACCTTTCAGAGTCTGGAGACAGGCCAACCTCGAGGCATCACATCAGCACCATGTAGCTGTGAAGGAGACTTGGTGGTCTGGGCCTCCAACTCCTCCCAAAGCAGATCTCATGAGCAGGAAGTGCCTCCAAAACACACTGTCCCTAATTCATCCCCTCCAGAGCTCACAAAAAAACATTGCCTGAAAACTTGACTTTTCCCTGCTTGCCTTGATGAAGCTTTGGAACACAATCAGATCCCATCTGACCCACATCTGGACCCTCTTCTTTCATTTCCCTCAGTTTACTTCTTTCCTCCCTTTTTCACTTTTTACATTTCACCTGACTTGACAATTTACAGCATTCTTCACAGCTTTGCACCTTGTGGAGTCCCATCTGTGCATGGGAAACGCTTCCAAATCCAAATGTTAGTGCTCTGGATTGCAGTTTAACTGGTGGAGTTTGAGGATTTGCGTTTCAGAAGAAAGGGAAGGGTGCTCTGCCTCCCACAGTGGGGGAAACAAACCTTCCCTATGCCTTCTGATGTCTAGTTCTTAATTTCAAGATTTGATGGAAGGAAGGACATCTGTAAAAGGGCAATATAGACAGTACAGTGGTAAGGAATGGGAAAATGCTGCTGAAGGAGGAATCAGAAGAGTAACACACAAGTTCAGCTGTTCACCAGCATTAACACAGCACGGGGCCTGAAAAAGAACAATTCAGATCCTGTTCTCTGCATGTCTCAAAACAAATGGGAATCCAACAGCCTCGTTGCCACCGGCTGCTGTGGCCACACATCTCAGCATCTGTGGGGTGAGCCCTCTGCCATTCATGCCCTACCTGAACCCAGGTGCCTGTACATGAGGTGTTATCCATCATGGGCCACTCATGCATGTGGCAGCAGCATGGAAGCTGCTTTATGGTGTCTTTGCAAAGTCAGTTGTAACTTAATAATCACCTTGTGCCACCAGGTTCTCCATCTTTGGGTTTTCCATCTGTGAAATAGCTGTACTTGAAAGGGAAATTCAATTCCCTTCAAAATGAAGAAAACTTAGACATTTCTAATTAAGGGACCAAAGAAAGAGAGAAATGTAGAAAATTCAGGCCAATATCGTCCAGAAATATTGAAGAAGGTTGGAAGTTTATTGTTGCATGGTTCAGTGAGGTCATTGAGGTCAAAACAGCCTCAGTCTGTAGCTGTCCTTCAGTTCCCAGCACTGTGAAAGGACTATCCTGAGTGAATCCCAATCCTCCATCTCTTACATTCTCCCCTTCCAGTACTGCTGCTCCAAGAAGCAAGTATCAAACCCACCCTCAGACATAGAGGTTCATGCTCTGAGAGAGTAAATGGCTTTTAAAGTCCTGTACACCCCTTCAGCGCAGCCTGAAGGGGTACACACACAGGGCAGAAACCATCACATCCAAAATAATGTATTACAGAAAGGAATTAAAGGAGACAGTTAAACTGTCAGGGCTTTTTTTCCCCCTAGTTTGGGATGAAAGAATGTAAATCTGGATTTAGTTGCATGATCAGTTGTTGCCTTTGCTTTAAAAAAAGTCCCTATAAACAGTGTGGAAGGGAGCCAGCCACTGGCTTCAGCAATTCAAACTCGATATTGTTAAGGGAACTGTACATGCTTGTCCTAATGAATATTTCCCCTGAGTCAGAGGAGCATAAGGAAATCTGAGAATTGCAAAGAACGAAGGGAAATGGATTTACAGGGTAGCTTATAATTGTTTCAGGCTTCATGTGCTAGAGAAAATAAAGGGGTTTATGCAGCTGTTTCCCTTGCAAAATTAAAGGTTCTTTACTTAAGACCAATTGAAACTTTGAAAGTGAACTCTACCTGAACCACAGTAATTGTTTGTATGATGGTTCAAATGATGCAGTGTGACATATTCTGAATTGTGCATATAATTTAAATTAATTGCATGGCATGTCAACCTTTTACAGCCTGCAGTTAGACAGTAGCTCTGTGGCAACACAATACAGTGAGGAAGGAGGAGAACCAAGCTCAGGGTTCACTTAACAGCGACTTGCGTTTTCCTGCACGTGCAGGTACCACTCACGACAACAAATCTTCCCTGTCCTCCCTAATCAGCTGCAAGATCTGTCACTGCTCATCATTCTCCTGGGTGAGTCACTTCAGCAGAAGGCTCTGACAGGAGCTGTTTGGTCCATTCACACAGAGAACAGTAATAATTAGTCATATCGAACAGAATAAAAACTAAAGTAATTGACATAAAGTGGGTTCTATGGAATTCGCTTCCAAACCCTGTGGGGCTGAACCCTCACTGTGTAAACAGGTTCCACTGAATCAATAAACTGATTTGTATCAGCTGACAACTACGCTGTTGAATTTTATGGGAAATTATCACTTTTCTATAGATTTTCTCTACTGCTTATACGTAATTACAGTTCTCTTGAATTTTACAGGATGATTCAATGATCAAACTTTTGTCAGGCCTTTTAGAAACAGTCTCAATTCTGTAAAGCAAGTACATGGGGGAGATTCAGAGCAGCTTTCAGACTAATCACAAATCTAAAGTTACTATTTATTACTGTGCAGTGCTGTGTCAGGAACACATCTCCACACATCCCACAAGATTCCAAACAGCCTCCAGCATTTTCCACCCTTATTTCCTCATCTCACATTAAATGTGATTGGAGCATCCTCATGGTTACCCCCTTGTTTCTTACCTTTGGCCATTGGTTTTGGTTGCAAGTTAACATTTCTCTTGAGGGGTTTTTTCCTATCTGCATGAAGTTATTTTCGTGTACCTCCATGACAAACATCCAAAACCTGACATTCACAGACAATTTTCATCCAGCAAATACATGAACTCATGCAGAATGGCACTGGTCATCAGGGAGAGCCATCTAGGTGCTCTGCTTGTGAACCATCAATTATCCTGTTTGAACCACACACTCCTCCCTTTTCAAGGCCAGACAAATTTGTACAATACCACAGAATCACAAACTTGTTTAGGCTTGAAGGGACCTTGTAGATCAGCCAGTTCCAATCCCTCCACCATGGGAAGGATACCTTCCACTAGACCAAGATGCTCAAAATCCCCATTCAAATTCGCCTTGAACACTTTTATATATATTTAAAAGTTAGGAAGAACTATATCAGAAATGTTCAGCTGTCCAAACTAGCTCTGAACCAAATAAAAGTTCCGGATTTTGCTATCAATACTGTTTTAACTGGAGCAGAAAACGTTTTCCCCATTTGCTTATGCACAAAAAAGTAATTTCTTCACAGACAGAGAAAAATTAGTTTTAGGACAGAACCTGAGGTTATATCAGCTGCATTACTCTGTTCTACTGATCAAAGATAAGACTTCATTAACTTAAAACAAAATGTGGGAATTCATTTTTAGATGATAATTCAAAACCTACACAGAATAGACCCTCCAGTATGGTGGGAAGTAAAAACTCTCTGTTCCAGTGAAGTTGCAGATTCATTTTTCATAAATTTATGAGATACTTCTCAAGCTAGTGGGAGTTGCTTTGCAAAGAACTTCAGTGCATTTAAAACACTCTTAAAGGCATTAACCTCCCACATTTATGTTACAGTGTTCCCTAGGTAACCTTGGGGCAGAAACACCTCACTTCGTGGTACACATTCCCCCAAGAGGCTCTTAGAAAGATAATCACCCCAAGACAGCAATAGCATTCAGACAGTATCTTCCCTCTGTGTTACACCCTCATAACACCAGTAATATTAATCCACCTTTCTTCCAAGTAAATCAGAATCCTCCTGCTACACGTTGACACACACAAAAAC
The DNA here is from genome assembly GCA_013390025.1 of Pitta sordida. Classification (NCBI taxonomy): domain Eukaryota; kingdom Metazoa; phylum Chordata; class Aves; order Passeriformes; family Pittidae; genus Pitta; species Pitta sordida. Next base: position 217,987 of record WEKX01021747.1, read on the forward strand.
ACCACTTAAAAGAGTATATATAACTCATATAACTTAAAAAATAAACAAACCCTTCAGCAAGCTAAGGATAATTGTGTAGGCAGATGAAGATCGATGGTAAATCCCAGGGTACTGAAGTAGTAATTAAAAATAAACAAACAGAAGATAAAAATAGAAGTTAAGCAAAATATTTTCCCATAAGAGTTATACAGTACTCAAGTACCCCATCAAAAACAGCAGGAGAAGAAAAAATTTCCTTCTATTTTAAGTAAAATGAGGTTCATTTGCCTGCAGAAAACAGGCTGCAACCTCCAATTAAGTCAATTATCAAAGCCTGACTAAATTTCAATTTTTTGAGATTGGTAAATACTCAGCATTATTGAAAGATCCAGAGGCAGCCTGCCACTGTTAATGCCAAACTTGTGAGTGTGACTTCTGTACACCAGTCAGACCATCTTTGGTCACCTAAAAACAGTGAGGAACATGGCGCCGTGCCCGAGTTACTTAACACAAAATCAGAACATAAGTTCATTGAGTTTCTACTTAAATACCACTCCTTTGAAAATGAGACACAGTATATTGTGGGATCTCTTCAAAAAGCACAAGTAAGTCGTGTGTCTTGCTTAGTTCTCTTTTTCTGTACTGTGATGACCATGAAGAGGTGATACAAAAACTCAGTGTGAAATACAGACCCACAAATACACACTCCAGCACAGTCCATTAATGATCCCCACACATACAATCTTTGTGTTTTGTCTTTTGGAAGTAGTCAAACTAAATTCAGGTGCAAAATTCAGAAATAAAAAGGAAGGGATAAAACAACAAGCAACATTGCAGTTCTTTCTACTTTTATGTATAATTCCTGATACTTCATTATAGATACAATGCTGTGTGCAGTTGCACTTAAACAGTTTTCATTAGTAGTGCACAGAGTAACTTAGAGTCTTAGAAGATACTAACTTGTAGTTAAGTTCACAAAAGCAGAATGTTTTCTTACTTCATTTAAAAAACTCTGCATCATGCCCAAAAATCACACGTTTATATGGAGGAGGACAGATAGTTCAGCATCTATAGCAGCATTACAGTATTTTGCACTCTCTACATTTATATTAATATTGTTCCAGTTAAGCCAATGGTTGTTCTGTTCCATATCTAATGGTGAGTCATGTCTCTCAAGAAATATCCCCCTTCAACAGCTGTGCTAAAATACTGCGCTCCAGTCACCTTAGACACATCAATTTTGCATATTGATAGTAACTTTTCCTTCTAGACATAACATGTAAAATCTATTATAAAACCAAGGTGAAAAGCAACACAGGACTCTGGACGACAATAAAGGTGAAAAAAACCCCACATGTTTAGGACAGCAGCAGCAGGGCCAAGTGTAATTCACAACTGAGCACCTTAATATCCAGAGTTTTCACGCTCTGGTTTGAAAAAACTGCTTGATATACACAGTTTCTCTTTAATAAGACCATGGCTCTGAATTGAACCAAACCTACCTACTGCTTAGCTGGCACTGCATTTGCTAACATGGTTTTCAAACTCATACCTGCTAGACAAGTCTCAAAAAGCTTTACTGAGTTCAATGAGCACAGGAATACTCAAGTCTTACTCCCTAGTTCCACAGAGTGTAGCAGGTTTTGCATCCAATCAATCCTTTCTGTATGAACAGCACAAGAAACTCTTGACCACTGCTTTAATGATAAACTTTTCTTTTTTTCAGTAGCATTTAGAATTAATGTATTCAAGTTCCTCTAAAACGGCCTCAGCCAAAAATGCATTTGTGATTGCAAAATGGGGGCACTAAGTTTTATTTTAAATATGAAAAATTAACAGTGATGAAGTACCATTTTTTTCCAGAATTGATAGACTTTGGCTTAGCAAAAATATTGCTGAAAAGCCCAATCACCCGCTTTACAAAGAGCCAGCTGGCAAGCTTGAGGGTGGGATTGAGGGCTCAGTGCTCTGCTGCAGCTCAGCAGACCTAGCCTTGATAAAGGAGAGGGTTTTACTTGGGCTCTTGGACCATGGAACACATAAAAGGGTATTGGAAGAATTCAGCAGGAACGGATTTAATCCGGAATCATAGAATCATTTAGGTTGGAAAAGACCTCCAGGATCATTGAGTTCGACCTTTGACTGATCACCAGCTTATCAACTAAACCTTGGGACTAAGGGCCACATCCTGTCATTTTCTGAACACCTCCAAGGATAGTGACTCCACTACCTCCCTGGACAGTCTATTCCAATGCTTGCCAACTCTTCCCATGAAGAAATGATTCCTGATGTCCAACTTGAACATCCCCTGGCACATCTGGAGGCTATGCCCTCTTGTCTTGTCACTAGATTTAGCTTATTTTTAGTCCTCATGAACTACTAACATCCCATTCCCAGCCTGTAACATTTGTCTTTGAGAATTTAGAGAAGAGCAGTGCTATGCCAAAGGAAAGACATCCAGTGATCAAAACAGCTCATGATTAGAGATTAGACTTGGGATGCTTGTTATAAACAACCTGAGTTAATGGAAATTCCCAAGTATGTCCCGGAATATGAAATAAAGCTACAATTCATCTCAGGCTTCAGGAGTTAAACTGTTATGGAAGCAGGAGAAACTAATGCTGGTTACATGACAGCTTACTGCAGGACATGCTCTATCTCCTTAAAGAGTATATTTGCTCCTTCAAGAGCCGAAACTCTACCAGTGTGATCAAATATAGCCACTTCAGTGTCCTGTCAGTGATAATGGTCCACAGAAACACTCCAGCAACCCAAGATGTTATAGGTTAATTCAATTCAATACATGAATTTAGTTCTCTCTAGCCTGGGGAAAACCAGAAAAATCAGCAAGAGAGTGGGATATACTTACATTTCTTATCATACAATTCTGTCATTTTACCCTTGGTTATTTAAATTACTGAGAAGATTCAAAACAAGTATGGAAAAAAGCCCCAATCCACACTGTGCAACTGCTAGTGTCAGATACCTTGTCTGAATTAACATTCTCTAGCCCAAAAGCACCACTTAAACCTCAGTGTAATATTTCCTGTAATCTTTATACCACACTCATATCCTTGTCAAAGTATGTAGCTATGTATGAACTCAGCAACATAAAAAATTGCAGTAATGTAGGACTATATTAAATTATGCATAATAGAAGAGCAAGTGGCAGATGGTATTGTAGAGTATGCTGAGATACTGGTATTTATACAATAAGCATTAAAATAAATGTGTCTAGATAAACGAGGTTATTTGCAGGTATGACGCACCTAATGCTGAAATAAATGTTTATTTTCAGGTTGCATGCATCAGGCATAGGTTATTTTAGGCAGATGTGCATCTGTCAGATTGCAGGATTGATGTGATGCAGAAATGCAGACAGTGGTAAGGAGAACCCACAGTCACACGTATTGGAGACAAGTATAAGGAAACAAAGGCTCCATAAAACAACAGCATGGAACAGAAAAAGCCCTATCGACATCAGGGAAAACAGGAGGGACAAAGGGAGGTGGCAAAATGCTTCAAAATGCTTGAAAAATGAGAACAGGAAGTTAAAAGGGACATGTCTTGGAAAAAAAATTACTGCAAGATATAACAGCAGCTGCTATGGAATGTGGCAGCCACCCAGGAGAGAGGGAAAACCTGAGACTCGTGTCTCCCTCCTGGCCTTCATTCTACTCGTACTAATGAGCATCACGAAGTAATGGCAAGACCCAAATACAGGAAATGCTGCAACAAATCCCACCAGTGTCCATCTCCTCCAGTGCTCTTCAAGTCCTCTCCATTGGGGTTGCACTAATATTGGTATGAAGTGTGCAGCTGAGGTGTGGGCCCCTTCCACTGTCTGAATAAAAAGGATACTTATTAAAAATCCACTGCAAACAGTATCTATAACATTGCCTTAAACTACCCTGGCAAGACTTCCCTGTGGATGTCAACGGGTTTTTGACCTAAAAACCTGTTGCCCTAAATAGATGCCCATGTTCCTCTGATTATAAAAAGCGGAAAAGATGAACTCATGAAAAAACCTCTGTAGTTTTGTGACAAGCAGCAGGAGCAGAGCCATAGGAAGAGACAGGTCACATTACATTCTGCCAGGTTTTACTTGGAAGAAATTCAAATAATCACGTGGGAACAAAAGTAAGAGTTTGAGTGACAGCTGGTGAAAACTTAGTGGGGATGACAGCGGGATTTTGGTCATAAGGAATATTAATGATCGAGGAAGAATGCAAATAGCCCAGCTACTGAATGGAACGGGAATGTTTCCCTCTCTAGTGCTCCAGACACACTAACAACTCTGCATGTTTGAAGAGTTGTCCAACTTTTCATCACTCTGATAATGTCAGTGCTTAGTTTACCTGCCATGTAGCTCAGACCCTTTTGGATACTAGGGGAGGTGAAGTGCCTATGCACAAATTAAGCATGCTTTTTTCCTTTAAAAAGCATAAATAAAATTAATTTAAAGTCTTTCTACTGGTGCATTTAGAAGCTCCTCAAATAGTCTATTCCAATTCCACAGCAATTCTATGAAACAAAATGAATAGCACAAATCCAGCAAATATATCTCCTGCCAAGATGAGCTCTCCTGTTTTAAAATCTTTTATAGCATCTAATGTATTTATTTGCATCAAGAGGGCATTATGCCAGTTAACATCTGTGTTCTCTAGAGTTGGTAATTCTGCCTCCCATAACTAGTCATCAATTCTGCATGAAAATACACAACTGTCTTTCCACTACAGATTCTATCTGCTGCTCAAATTTTCCATGCACATTTTGGGAAATGTTTAGTGAAATACTTCTGCGTAAAGAGATAAAGACAGGAAAGAATGATTCAAACGTCTTAGGCCCCCCACACTCACCTAGAGATGGCATTTATGGACCTTTGGGTACTGATCTGATGTTCCATTAGGAAATAAATTAAATGCCAAATCTTCTGCTAATATAAATTGATATGGCTTGTTTGAAAGATCCATAAAATGTCCCAGATGTCTGTCAGCTAAAAATTCAGCTCTGAAACTCTGGGGCAGTTCACAGCATGCAAAATAAGTAAATGCATATATATTTTAATGTGATTAAAATGACCAGCTAACAGTAAAAGAATAAAAGCAGGTGTCTCCACCTGAAAGGCAGGCATAACAAATTTTACCCAAACTAGGGGTCAGAATTGTAAACATATACTCAATCTCTCTTCAAATTTAGCTGCTCGAATACCTTTCCATATCTAGCATTAAATGAGCAGGAAAGAAACCCATCCTTTGCCAGTGCGAAACTACAAAGGAGAATAAAAGTCACAGGAGACAAAGGAATTGAGATTGTGCCAAGATCACGAGCAACTGGGTGGATCCTAAGCCATGTGCCAAGCAAAATTGTGGCATTCATTATAGTGCAATGAAAGACCTGATTTTGTTTCCAGCATCACAACAAACTTTTCTTCCTCAACTGACCCTCCTGCCAGCCTGACCAACCTCAGGGTGCCACTGCACAACACTGCTGACTGGCACCATCCTTAAAGTCTGCAAGCCAAAACTCTGCCTAGAACACCTAAATCTCCAACTCTCAGCCCTGAAATCCAGTCAATGTCCTTGTCCTCTGAACCTGGTTTTATGAGAAAAGCCTGTAGCACTCTTAACTTCCACAAAGAATTACTTGACAATTAGAAGCCCAAGAACTCTTCATTTCTTTGCATGTAATCATTAGTGGAAAATGCCAGTCCAACAGCATGATTTGGTGACTCTCCTACTAATTAGTGAACAAACCATTGCCTAAATGACGGGTAGTTCATAAAGACCACTTACTGATGGCCTGGGGAATATTAGCAGAAGGGTAACAGAGCACTTTTCACTGCCACATTCAGTATCTGCAGTGTACATTTTGTTGTCTGAATGTTTCCCTGAGATCCTTTATGACTTCATGCTTGGGGTCTGTGCTTTGGTTTCTGCATAGCTTCAATTGTACAAGAAAATAGCTCTGCAACACTTCAGCAATCAGAACAAGGGATTTCAGGTGAAGTGCCATGTGCTCTGAATAGCCATAGAAGAAGAAACATCTTAGAATGATGAGGTCAACAACATGCCCAGCTTCTCATCACGAAAGCACATACCAGTTTTTAATACTTCTTGAGAGGTTTGTGAGCCAAATTATAGCCCCTCTATTATTGTCAAACCCAGTACTCAGGTTCCTAGTTTATTAGTTAGAGGAAGGCATTTTATTTATCTGTTGCAGTTACTGTTTTTTATATTTTTTCCTTCAGTGTTCTCTTCAACTCAGTGTTTTCTCTTGAAATTGCTCATATTTTGAGCAAGAAAGCAGATTTATTTTCTGTGATATACTTTCAATTGGTGATATCAGAAAACAAGTAGAAGAATGTCATATGGTTTCAGGTTACATGTAGGAGCCAATTTTCTAGGATTAATGGTTCAATTAAATGGAAGGATAGTTTTTTAAAATGTGTATCAAATCACATTGTCTTTCTTGTTCCTGGAAAATGTTTTAGTTATTTTACAAGCCAGTGAAGTTCTGAAAGCCAGGTCTTTTTTGTCTCAATCACAACAGCCTAGACTTAATTTTCAAGTACATACAGATTTCTTGCAGGACAATTTTTAGCAGTCCAACATAAGTCAATATCTTAGTCAAAGAAACAACAAGGTTTTCACACTAGCTATGGCTGTAAATTACTCTTCACTTCACTGTTCATATTATTAACTCAATTTATTCTTCTGTCCAGATATCACCACCTTATATAGCCTTTATACATAGTTCTCCAACACAGAAGGTTAAAGTAGAAACTATTCAGTCAAGGCATCTTTTGCCTTCCCAGTCTTAATATAAATACTGAAAATGGTTCCAATTTGGTTTCATGTATTTAAACAGGAAATTAGGTATTCTTAGATTTGTTTAAAAATTACTTACATTGAGCTTTTTTGGGTTCTCACTGCATGATGCAAGAATCAAAGGCTAATGAGCAAATTCTGACTAGGTGAGAAATCCTCTCAGGTTTTCCCCCCACTCTTTTCTAAGACTGAACTATGGCAGTCAGAGACTTTTTTAATGAAAATCGTTACAGTGTTGCTGTGTATTCCAGCATGAATATAGCACTAGCCAGACTCTTGCGTGATTCCACAAAATTGTCCCACACACTTGAGTCATGGTCAAGCTGTTTAGCCTACATATATATTGTGATTAATGTAAGGAGCAAGTAATATTGTTCTTCTCTTACAGGATATTTTGACTCCATCTTTACTTTTTCCACTTAGCCCCGGGCTGAATGAAACAAGAAAGGGTCTAGTCAGAAACATCTCAGTAGTTCTGATCCTTCTGTATAAAAAAGTGCTCTAATATTATTTGGCAGGGACTGGTGCCTCTGAAACATCAAACTCACTTTTTCACAACACAGACAGAAACAATAGGCATTGTCATTTCCCCTAGAATTGGAGCACAAAAGCCCTAAATATGTTTGATTTTCTGTCTTGGAACTCTAGATTGTCCAGGTTGTCCCTAAATGCATAATAATATGAAAGTTTCATTGTTCATTTTATGATGATACATTTTGGCATTGTACCTCATGGTTTGAATGGTAATTAAGTATTTTTATACTTTGGTTGAATGCTATTTTTTTAAATTTAAACACTTTCTGTTGTTGAGCAAACTGAGGTATATTCCTGCCTGCCACACTACAAACAATTGAGTCTGGCAGATGCTGCACCTGTCACTGGTTTTGGTGTGTCTGTAAGAACAGAGAACTGTAGTGATGTAAGTGTCCCTGTTCATCTTCTATCATTAATGCCTATTTCACAGAATATGTTGGCATCCATCAATTCTCACAAATGCTACAGAAAACCCACACATTCCAAATTCTGGCCACAGTCAGGGCAATGCAAACTTAAACCACTTTTTTCTCAGTTTTCACACACCAACATCTGGAAAAAAATAGTAACTACAATGCAAGTTCTTGAATTATATTACTCCACTAGAAAATCAAGGACATTTTTGTGCATCTGTATGCATGAAGATCACATATTGTACTGAAAGCAACGGAGCATGATAGAAGTTCATTGTGCTCTAGTGAAAAGGTCATTAGACATTTGAAATAGTAATTACCTGTATCTATTCACTATCCCCTATGACATCCCTAATAAGAGAGTTCTCTTTTATCGTGCCTCTAAGAGAGTATCTTTCACAGAAATTGTAACGACGAATGCAGGAATCATTTTTCTTTAATTACATGTAGTATTACTTTTATATCTTGAAATAAATTACTACGTTATATTTTCAGGGGGTCATCTTTCCTTTATGCTCTCAGAATGACAAAGTGCAATGCCTAGTAGCAAAAAAGTTGACAAATATTTTTAGGCTACTCTAAAAAGAGCTATTAATTAAATCACAACATGGCAGTGAATTAAAATACACAGGACTAAATCCTCTGTTTTAAAGCTAGGAAGAGGCAGCAAGGGGCCAACAGAGTTATTCAAGGCATGATATTCAGGCCATGATCAGTTTTTTCATAAAAACAAGAGCAGACTATGACCAGCAGCAGCTCCAGCCAAGCTGCATTTATTTTTCTTGTCCCTGACGAGACACCTCATATAAAGTTTCATCATCTAAGATTGTCAGACTCAGAGCTCCCTTATAGAAGATCCTCTCACTGAAGGGATATGGAATGTTTTTAAAATTAAAGTCTTTGTACGTCACATTTCAAAAAGCTTTTTGCTTTTTCTTCTTTTTAAAAATATTTTTAATAGTGATTGCCATGGCAATAAGTAAGATCTCAATATTTGAACTTCAGTGCTCGACTGTTCAGTGTTGTGCATCGACTCAGATTTATCACATCCAGTTTAACTGAACAAACTCCACATAACTCTGAGGTTCATCACAGCTCCACACAGGGCAGCACAGTGAGGAGTTTGGAACCAGCTGGGAAAGGAACGAGGACACATGAGGTGTAAGTAATTTTTTGAAAGTAGGAGTTATATACTTTAATATATGGGAATGCAGCCGTAATAGCTGCTGCTTTCAGCCAGGGGACTGAGGACTGCATATGGAGGAGTTGTTCTTTATTCTTTCCACAGGCACCTCTACCCAATCCTCCTGCTTTGCCTTTTTTTTCATCTGCATAAAGCCTGTTTTACCTGTATTTTCACAGAGGCAATAAATCCAGTATCTGGAAAAAAACTTGCATGTACTGAAAGTGCCTCCAAGCCTTCGGTGAGACATCTAGAAAATTAACTTCTATTGCTATCAAAAGAAAACTCTCATTGATAAGACATTAGGAGCAATTTTATAGTTCTTTGTTTCTAGTAAAGAAATATGGCATTGCTCTTCAAATCACTCTGAAATTTGGCATATGCTTGTTTACAGGGGACATAAAAAGGTGTGATGAAGATATAGAGTGATCAAGAATCCTTTCAACAGTTGTTCCTGCTTGACTTGCATTATAAAGGGCAAGGAGCCTGATTTTATAGACCCTAAAATATAAAAAGTACTCAAAATCCAATATACAGCTTTTTGTTGTTGTTTGCTTCAGTAAATCTACATTTTATCTTCTCTGCAGGGCAGAAGTTTATCTTCCAAACAATGACCATTTTGAAGATGCACTCATCAGCACTGCAGTATAATATTTTGAGGAGTGCTGCAAGATTTCTGACTCCTGTAGAGTAGGAGTAACAGAATAATATAAAGATCAGAGCTTAAAACATAAGTACAGGAGAGTCTATTTGCCCTCACCATCTGTAACAGGCAGTGCTTTGCTATACAGATGCACTGTTAGGAAAGGAACAGCCTTACTCAAATCTGTAAGAAAAACATCAACATCACGCAGGTGTATATTCCTAAGGCATACCAGGTGCAGGCAGATATGTCTGATGCTGAAACTACACATAGTGGCTGGTTATAAATTACACGTGACTCGCTAAGTCATAGTTTTACATCTCTGTATAACTTTCCTCAAATCTAAACCCTAGTTCATCATTCTGCACATCACCACTAGGAGCCATTACCACAGCTTGAGCCTTTATTAAAGTATCAATATTCTTCCCAGCACTCTTTGCTCCAGAATCCCCAATTAAATTACTGCTTTAATTGTCTAATGTCACTGACAGATAGGTAATTGCATGTGCCTAGTGCACAGCAGCAACTGAAGGTGCTTGCCTCGGTGCAGAATTACAGTACAGATTTAAATGTTCTTTCTTTACGCATAAGAAATGGTCATAAATCATTGCTTCAGCACAGTCTGCTCCAAATGGTGGGTTTGAGGAATTTTCTTTCCTTTAATCCAAGCTATGGTTCACACTTACATTTGCCACTGGCCTTATTTATTTCTGCTTTTCAAGCCTTATCAATATTCTGAGTACTAAGTCACAGTAAGTGTTTCTCTTAAAATAGAGGATTTTTTTTTTAAGTAGTTGCCCATATTCTATGTGCTTGGGAAGCCTTTTTATATTTTAATGAGCGTCCAAGAACACAGAAAAGGATTGGCATTGACACACTAAAGTTAGAAACCCAAATTCTCTAAGTTTTCTAGTAAATAATGCCATTGTTTTACTAGGACTAAGCCTTGCTCTGTTGCATGCAGAAAAAGACCAGCACAAAATGATTTGAAGTAACAACATCCACCTGTACGTGGTTAAAAGTGACAGTGCCTCCAACCACACAATATTCCTTTTATTCAGTTTTGATTGTTTTATACCAGATCAGAGATTTAAACTGCTGAAGTGGTTTATAGCTTCAGCTAAGTTAAGATCTGACATTTTAATGGCACATTTGAGGAATTTATATAGACAAGTCATATGACCTTAATGTGATAACTTCAGTGTAGCCTGGAATAATTCAGCCCAGACCCTGAGGGGTCAGACAAAATCGTAACTCTCTTTAGTCTTTGAGCCATTAAAATTCAGCTAGACTGCAAAGTTGACAGCTGTTTACTGTAAGGTTACCTCCTGCTTGCCAAATAACAGGGCTGCTGTTGGCACTTTTCCACATCTTAGTTGAGAAAAGACTTCCTTATAGTCACCACAGAGCCAAAATGTTACGTTCCTCAAGCTGGGAAGGTGAGTATCTTTAAACAGACTTAAGCAAGATTGAACTGGACCCATTTCCTTACCTCACTTTGTTTCAAAGTAAACGTTATCACAACATTTGAGGGGAATATAAATACCAAACTGGAATTCTGCCTGGCAATACTAGGAGACCCACAGAAAGATTAAGAGTAATGGCACACACTCTTCCAGAGCCTCCCAGCTCACATCTTTCTCAAGATGCGCACATTGCTGTGGGAGACAAGACCAGGCTTCCTGCCTTGTTCCCTTAGCTATAAATGAAAAGAAACCGGTTCTCCTTTACTACAGTGAAAAATAAAAAAAAAAGACAATTTGGTACGATCAGCTGCCAAGAAGATGCATATTAATTACAAAAAGAGGCAAATGTTATGTCAAGGTCAAGAAACAGTGCAGAAAAGTCACCAAAATCCTCTCATTAGAGCCTCAATCCCCATTTCTCATAATTTTATAATTCTGTGTTTCACTGATTCTAAAACCACTCTCAAGACCGTAGAAAACATTTTGCATAATAACAGTATTAGCTAAAAATAGGGTAGGCAATACAACAACTCCTCTTCCTTTTTAGCTTCCTAACTCTCCTGTGTGCTCTCTTCACAAGCCTGTGAGTTCTCACTCCCTGCCACATCTCGCCACAGAGGACAGACCCTCCTTATTTTCCCCTGTAGCTGAAATCACATGATCAGAGGTACAATTTAGAACCACTCAGAACACATGTAAACAAATCAAATCTTCCATTTTCCAGCAATTCTAGCTGTAGAACGCTACATAAAAGAGAACAAACCCACAAATTCTTCCTCTCATTGTCTTTTAAAAGAAAACAAAGACATAACAATTAATTTCTCTCAAAAATGCAGTAAAGCTACCTACCTGTAACAGCAGTGCTGGGCTTCTTGATCCTCACAAGAGGAGCTGCCAGTCCTCCAGCCCAGCTGGCTCAGGTGCCCAACTTTGAGGAAGGGTGGAGCCCCCCTAAACTCCTCTCCTTTTTAACAGTTTCTTTTAATTAGCTGTAATTAGCTTTTCATGCACCTGGCTGTCTTGGGTCTTAGGCTCTGTGTAAGCGACCCCAAGTCCCAAACTCAGTGTGGGAGTTGGCTGTGGTGAGCAGCAACTGCTGTGTGGGTGTTTCAGGAGCTGGCTGGGTGGCAGCTTACTGATACTTGTAGTTTTTAAGTCATTTGATACTTCTGAAAATCTTGTCTGAGTGCTTTAAACACCACAAAACGTCAGAAAAATACATTTCCTGTGAACACAAAAAGCCCTTTTCTGAGTAGGTCACTGGTGAAGTGTTTTAACCTCAAAATGATATTGAATTATTGAATATTTGAATAAGTATTTGAATAGTCATATGAAGGCGTTGAGCCCAGGCTTAGTGCTGGAGTTAGGGCAGGTCTAACACCACGGGCTGCACAGGAGCCTGCTGAGGACAGAGCCCGAGGTGCTTCGTGCCATTGCATCCTTCTCCGTGTTACCCAGTGAATTTCGCTGGGCTCATTCTCTTGACCATCCTTCAATGGTTGTTGTGTTCCCCCAAAAAACAGTCTGCACGTAGGCATTAGGATCAACTGCAATTCCCAACCATTTTACTTGTCTCATTATTATTTACCATGCCTTCCTCAGCTTTTGTGTTGTTAGAGCCTCTATTTTCTGCAATTAAGAATGATGTTGAATTCTTAGCAAGTGGGACTGTTCAACAGATGGTGGTTCAGTTCATGCTCTATTGCATTGATTATTTGGACTTTTTATAATTAGATTTTTTTTTTTCTGGGGCTTTGTATTATTTTAATGAATCCTTATTAATGAATGGGGCTAAACAAAAAAGGCTTTCCTCAAGTGTAATGACTTTGAACAGTTAAGAGCAGAGCTTCTTATATAACAGTAGCTAAAGCCATTTTGATCTGAAAAACAAACTTCAGACTCTACTTGTGCGTGTGCAGGAAATTGTTTTGAATGCCATTATTTTTAAACACTTAATTATTTTTCTTTAAACCAAGATTATTTTCTTCCTCTAATGAGTATTATAAAACCTGTCAGGTCTGAGGCTTCTATCTTTAGTCATTTGTTGAAATTATGCAAGTCCAGAATTTAAAATAGAACATATGGAGCCTCCTGACTCGGTTCAAAAATGGCAGAACTAATTCCATAGCAAGATTTCTCAGAAAAAGCTGACTTCGAAGCCAACTGGATCATGGAAAATTTTAGCAAAAAGTATATTTTGAGAAGGTATAGGTTGCTTAAAATGCTGTGTTGCATCTTAATCTTAACTTTAGCATTTGCTATCAGGAATGCTATAATAACATTATAATTATCTATAATATCGGAGAATTTTCTGTTCATCCTACTTAATGCAGTGTGAGTCACTAAAAATTATGAAACTGAATTGCCATTTTAATTTCAGGATATCATTGCCTCAACTTGCACGACCCAGATGCACCTAGCTAGGAAGCGACTTTTGTTATATATAAATTTATATAGATATACATATTTACAGAGAGCGTTGGAAAAACAGACTGGAGGAAGTTTAACATCCATGATCTTTTGGGTGCTGTGGGTCTGGACACTGAGACAAAGTTACTCTGTGATGCTTCTCCTCCCATCTGTTATTTCTCTCTCTGCTTCGTAGCAATTTTTCCGGCTGACAACTCGGCAGTGAAGGTCTGAATCCAGCGATCTGAGTGGGTGATATCTATCAATCTTGTGCCACACGTATGCAACATTGCTAGGCAACAGGTAGCAGCATGACACCCACATTCTGCAATTTCCTTTTGGTGACTGAGACTTTTACTATATTAATTATACTGAACTTTATTTCATGTATTTCAGGCATTAACTTCTATGGAAAATATTTTTAAAAACTCTTTGAGCTAATATTACTTTCTGTTGCGTATTGAATGAACAAATATTGGCAACTGATAAAATCACCGTCCTAACAATTGCTACATATGAATGTGGTGCACGACGGCTTCTAAAATTGCTGATAAGTGGGATATCAGATTATTTTGTGTCGAAGATAACTATGCTACAAGGAAAAAAATTTTGCAAGGCCTTCGAAACATAAAAGACATAGAGAGTGAGAGGATAACTAGGGAGGAAGTACCTTTATTCTGTACTTGCTTTCTCTATTTTTTTTCCTGGCTTTTCTTTTTCAGTGGTTAGGATGCTACACAGAGACTAAGCTTCAAATTTACCTTCATGCCCCATCACAGACTTTTTGTGTGGCCATGGGCAGATGAAATTGTGTTATACTACAGAGAGAAGGCAACTGAGCTGCACTCACTTCACTTATCTTGAATTAGCTTAGCTTAGGAAAAGTAGCCAGCCCTTCAGCATTATGGCACCCTTGCAGGTAATGTATTTTTCTATGGAGCTGGGATTTCTCAGCGATGTGTTCCACAGTTATTTAAACTGTAATAAACTGGGTCATTCTACGCATTTAATTCTGAAATAATTTGCCTGTCCTTTCTGAATACACAAAGGAAATCCCTGGAATGTACTCAAATGGAGCTGGTCTATTTGTTGTAAAGTGCTTGTGTTAGCCGCTGATGAGTAATAGTAACCTCAGCTTTAGTTCACACCCTCTGAGAAACCAGGCAAACCAAATTAACAGTAGCAGCATACTCATAGTCAAAGCTTTTACTGCGGACAAAGCATTATTCAGGACAACCCTTGAATTACAGCCCAAACTACATTTGCAGCAAGACAAAGCTCTTTGGAGGTGTGTTCAGGTGGTCATGAGCGATCATGAGCAATCAAACTGTCCTCACTTGCAGAACTACAATAGGTCTTGGCTATCCATGAGTGTGTCACTACCATTTATGATAACCTGAACATAATCTTAATCAACTTGGGCTTCAGTTTCTCACCTGTAGTGAGAAACGTTCTCGCTCTAAGTCCCACAGTTTGTGAGCTGGTTATAACCTCTGTGTGGAGATACCTAGTTCCTTGACATACACAAATGCCATATCAAGAAATATCGTTCCTTAATAGCAACTTAACTTTTGCTATATGAAAGTGAATGGAAAGAGGGAAGAACTCTCCAAATTTTTACATAGTTTTTGTCAACAAGTACATTTATATGCTGCATTTTGTAACACAATTATTTCTGTAAATGAAGCCTCTTCTGAGTGTGTCCATGGGATCTGTCAGCACCATTTATTGTACAGCCATGGCCCATGTCTGTCTGAGAAGTGTTTGCTGGTTTTGCTCACCAGGTTTTATGTTCACGTTATATCTGTGTACTTCTTGTTCAGAAATTTTATCTGTATATGAAGGGAATAACTTCATGAATTTGAAAGAAATGAAGAATTTGTTCTTCTCTCTTGCAGCTGTCCTCACCATTGGTTCAACATTTCAAAGGGAAGCAAATTCCAAAGCTGAACCATAGACCTAAGGATATTGCACTTGGCTGTTGAGGTATCCTACGAGGAAAACAAGAGAACAATTGCTTCAAAAAACATATACCCTCTCAATTTAAACTTAAAAATACTGGGATAGTGCCAGATGGGTAGATTTGTTTGAATGCACTAAGTTCTCTTGGGTGTCAGGTTGACTCCAGAAGGAAAGTCCAAGTGCTCAGAGCAGCAGGTCAGGAGAGAGTCTGTATCACCTTTGCTAAACAGCAGCATGGATGAGGTGGTGTATGATTCCTATTCCACATCCAGCCGTGATTAATGGAGAACAACCTCTTCTTCAGTTACCAAACACACTTGCTTAACACTAAATCCTGCTGGCCTAGGGGGAAAAATGCAGGCAGACAAGCACACATAAAATTCTGGATGGGTTTTTGATTAGTTTGTTCCCTGTTGCTGCACAATTCTGTGCCAGGCATGAGCCCAGTGAGAGCAGAAACCCCTGCCATGTTTGCAAATACTTGGTAGTCAAATAGGAGCACGACTTTGAGAGGAAGAATTTATCCCTTAAAAATATTGTTGTTTAACCAACACGGTGGTTTCAATGGCCCTGTTAGTATGTATTTGGATTTTTGTAATTTCTGTTAAGAATTTAACAGGCAACATCAAAAGCTTTAGCTTGGGGAATTCCTAAGTAGTGATATGTTTAATACAATTACAGATGTATTTGTGGAAGATGCAAAACTTGCTGTAGGAACTGATAATTTAATTAGATTCTGGTTTTTGTTATTCATGTGCCTAATATTCTGAGTACTATATTAAAAAACAAATACAAGTTAATTTTTCATAGGACATTGCTTTGTTCTGCTATACAAGCAAAGGGTTGATTACATGGGAGGCACAGCTTTGATTGGCTGTAAAAATTAAGACCTCATTGTTCAAATACAGCTAAAGAAACCAGGCTGCATATACATAAATACATAAAATCTCCAGAGAAATATTAACACCATATTTGGGAATTTTATGTCAAATCTCACAAATCATGTGAAATCTTTACTACCAGGAGCTTAAACAAAAAACAAAAAAAAAAGTCTTCATAAACTATTTATAATACAAATTTCTTTAAATGTCAACTTTCAGTTTTGCACCAAGATTTAATGCAACTGACATGAGACTTTTAAGTAGAGTCTCCCTGATATCTCTAGGCTACATATTGTGATCAGCAGAAGTGCTGGCTTTATCATTTTCGTAGACATGATGCAGCAGCAGTTCTTTGGCAATCAGTGAAATTACACCGGTGAAACTGAGAATCAGGCCCATGTTTATTAAGTAGAACAGAAATATTACTTTATAGATTTGGGAGATGGTTAATACGTGTCTGGATGTATTTGATATGCAGGGAAAACCAGTTTTCTCCTGGACTGACTGTGTAATTTAAAATGTATATGCCCTGGGTATCTCTAAAACCTAATGTAAAGCAAGTTTGCTGTATTTGTGGATATCATGAAGGTCAAAGGGGTTTTATAAACTTTGTTACCTTATTTAAACAGTACTTCAGTGATCAAATGCCACTCATTGTTAAAACCCTGTAGTTACCTGCCACTAAGCAAAACCCTTATAATTTCCAATAAATACAGTGGTAGTGTGTCATAAATCTGGGTAAACAGAAATTTAAGACCTGAAGATCTAAGGAAAAAAAAAAAACATTTCTGGCAGAGGAGACAATATTTGTACAGATTTTCTATACAAATCAAAATCACTCCTGCTCCAATTGCCTCTTAGAAAGAATGGAGACTATTACATGTGCCACCCATTGCAAAGGGGTAGTAATATTTGTTAGAGTCTTGCAGAACCTCTTCCATCCAAACTGGTGCCTCTGCTGTTGTTTTTTGTGCCAAGAAAGAAGAAGAAGTGCAACAAGTGAGCTGTAAAACCACACATGTGTTGAATAAATCCAGTGCGGACTTGTTCAGCAGAGCACTGGGAGGAAACCACGATGGGGAGACCAGAGCTGGGGTCCTCCTGCTGTGGAATAACTTCACTGTGTTGTAAACCTGCCATGCATGAGGAAGCAGAGAAACCAGAGGTATGTCCAAATCGGCCCATTTCACAGCATTTTTTTGTTGTATGGTGTCTGTCAATGCTGCAGCTGGAAACTGCTCAAGTCAGGATGGTTTCATGCTTCAGAAGTGGACACAAAGGTGCAGTTTCTCCAGAAAAGAGCCGTATGATGAAGCTGTTCCTTGTTGTCTGAGAGATTGTATCAACAGGAAATTTTTCTCCCAGCAAATGTCAGGATTTTTTATTTTATTAGAAAGTTCATTGGGGCTTAGTATGTTTATGTGCATGATTAACTTGCCTTTTCAATGTTCAGGTAATCCAAGAAATACATACATGTTCATAAACTTTAAAATACCAGAAGTATTTAGGCACTCAGAAGACATCAGCATCCAAATCAGCTTGGATTTTGCTTGTCCTACATCTTCTCATATCCTTTGCTCCTCATCAGGGTGGACAGAGAACAGTACCAGATTGCAGAGGTGACATTTTACTAATGCACAGAGCAGCAGACAAAAAATAAAGAAAATATAGGTATATATTGGGCATATGTGGTTTTTTTCCCAGTGCTGTTTGGTTGGTTCAGCTTCACAGAGTGATGATTTTCTATTTGCTTTTAAAAAGCCAGAATTATCTCGAAGCTATTTAGTCATTACATTTTCTCAGTACATATATGCACAGACAATATAACAAGAAGACAATGAAAAGAAAAGCGCAGCTTGATTTCTTATTTCTTTTGTTGAATTGTTTCAAGTTCTCTTCTTGGAGGAGGAATAGTTTCAGTTGGAATATACAAACTAATGATGTACAATGCTAATGTACAAAACAGATTTCCTATTACAAGGAGCATTAGACAATAAACATATAATGAGTCCACAAGTAATTTCTCAGTTGAAGCTAATGGTTCCAGAGTCCTTGACCTGAGTGTGGGATTTATTTTGTCAGGATGGCCAAAGCCATCACAAGTACGTAAACTGAAAAAGGGCAAATTACTATATCAAAACCTTCAGAAAACTATTCAGACTAGTGAATGCAATCTACAGTAAGATCAGCCGAGGTTAGCACCAGATGTTTCTTGTCCCACATGCCATAGCTTGATTGTATTGTAATTAATTCAGCTGAAAAGTCTCTGCGAGAACTGTTTTTTCAGCACAATTTCAAGCTTGGTTTCAAATACCAGAAATCATTTCTTATTTCTTAAAACATCCTAGAAAAATGTGAATCTATGCATTT
Organism: Pitta sordida; assembly: GCA_013390025.1. Classification (NCBI taxonomy): domain Eukaryota; kingdom Metazoa; phylum Chordata; class Aves; order Passeriformes; family Pittidae; genus Pitta; species Pitta sordida. The sequence goes on from WEKX01021747.1 coordinate 236,657, forward strand.
AAAGTGTGCCAAAAAGTACTTATAAAAATTGCATTTAAAGAGCATTAAAGAAGTATTCTCAAAGTAGTTATGATTATGACTAGACCTTTGGGGCTCAGAGCCTTAGATACGCATACCACAAAGGCTTTAGGGCCTTATTCAGACTGTACTGCAAGTTCAGCAGTACAACCGAACTTTGGACTTGGATTTCTGCACCAAACCATAGTAGTATTTATCCAGTTTGCCACCCATAACATGAACAAGGACAAAAAAATCAATATTCCCTAAAGTATTTTACAACTCATCCTCCATCTTTTTACAGCATATCAGACCAAATACCGACTATATTCTTGTTGGGAAGAAAGTTACTTTTAGTTATTTAAAGTCTGAGGTCCATTTAAATTGAATTTCATTAAAGTCACATACTCCCAGTCATGGAGTTGAGACATAAATAAACCAGAACATGCTTTATCTGAATAGTACGCCACTTTATTTTACCAGAATACTTGCAGAAAGAACACATTGAAGTACACTTCCAAACTACTTCAAACCTAATTCTGGACAATACAAGCCTGAGACAAAATGAGAAATGTTAAAATTTATGGTTCTGGTTTTCAGAAGTATTGACCACTCAAGCTTATATATAAGTTCAAGTAGAATTCTGTTCAGCATGTCTTAAAATTGGGCTCTAAATTAAAGATAAGTGTTTTACCTGGGTTAGATTCCTATAAGTACCATATAATATATAGTGATAGTTCTTCCCATAGGAAAATGGCACTGACCAGTGTCATCCCTCTTACAAGCTGTCCACTAATGCAAGGAGGAGAAGGAAGGATTTATTTGGAATCTTCTAAGTGACCTCAGTGGAATTGGGCCTGGAACCATTAAAACATTTATGAAAAGCAGTTATGTAGCATGAAGAGTACCCAATCCAAACCATTAATGTCTAGGTAATATTAAAAGTAATTTGTTTAAAAACTACAGGCAGGGGAGGAGCAAGAGCCCGGTTGCATTATGGACTAAATTTCAGCTTTCTGTGGGTCTTTTTCGTCATTATCTGTTAAACATTTGCAGAGACAGAAGTTGTTTTTTCTTGCTCTCCTTCCTCAGCACTGGCCCAAGTGTCAGTGACACTCCTTGCTTTCACCTCAGTCCTGCATCTTCCTGATTCTTAGACTAATGTGCCAACATATCACAGCCTCATCCTTTCTCAGGAATGACGTAGGCAGTTAAAGGCATTAAAACAAATAGGCCTCCAAAATTAATGTGTTTTGCAGGAAGTAAGCGTGGGGATATCCAAAGCCAGAGGATATGTTCAGAACAAGGGAATTCAATTCCAGGGTGTCACACAATGTTCTCCATCACCACAGCATGGCAGAAACCTGCTCTTAATGCTATGATAGATGCTCTAAATATGCCACTTACTCAGAGTTATTGGATATGGGAACATGCAAATCTACCAATAATGCAAGAGCTTTTGCTTTATGAAGGGCACAGCTACCAGAGGTAACTGCCTCCCTAAGGGTTGAACGGGAGCTTTGCAGATAGTTCCTAGCCCAAACGAAAACTAGAGATACTATATGATGTGTGCCTGCATGGAAATCACCTTGTAAAAGTAGAGCCAGTTAGCAATGGGAAATTCTCCTTCGCCTGCCCAAATTCACCGGCCCAAAATTCCTTGTTTCTTGTCGTCACCTAAAAACAGCCTCTTTACATCTCAGCCATCTCCACTCAGAGATCTTGACTGGCAGTAGGGATCAATTTAGACACTTGTCTCAACTGTTCTCCAGTTTCTCCATTCAGAGATTTTTTTCCCTCTCCCATTCGTCATTTAAGTTTAAATAAAACAACACTTTGAAGATTTATGTGAAGATGGGCCTTCTCCTTTTTTTAGTCCAATTCTGTTTCCATTTTGCAACATCCTTCTAGTCACATTTCATTGTGAATACAGCTTTTTTTTTTTTTTTTTTTAGGAAAAAGGCTTAATTATTGCTTATTTGAATCTCCCTGGATCCCATCACCAACGTATCACACCATCAACAACCCTCTAAATAGACACCAGGAACCCACAGGCGGGAGAGGCACTGGGAATACTCCAGCTGCATGCAGGGAAAGGTTCAATCAGAGCTCACACTTTATTAGACACCAGAGAGCTCAGTTACACAGGCTCAGGAAACTCAGTTTCATTAGTTTTACTCGTCATCCATCTACACATTTCACCCTCCTATCATCTTCCCTTATTTCTCTATTCCCTCCTCAGATCTTCAAGGCTTCTCCCCTCTTTCTAAATTTCCACTAAACTTCTGTCCCCCTTTAGTTGCTTTAGCCCTGCTGTGATCTTCCCTACAATTTCTCGCTCTGCATTTGTAGCAGGCAGAACAGCAAGCGTGGACAGGATGCAGTGATTCATCTCTCAAGCTTTCACCTCAGCTCTACACCTACAGCAGAGAAATTTAGATGCCACATCTAAATTGCACATGGGGAAGAAAATTGCAGAGGAAGCAGTAGGGCTGAAACTATTGGAGGGGGGGCAGGGGAGGGGAGCCTGACTAAATTTATGCTTTTATCTGCAAAACAACATTTTTTAACAATATGCACATTTGTTCTGGTCTGAGATTTTGTATCTTAGTTACTTGATTAATTGTGCTGATTTCGCTTTGTGTCTGTTATTCATTTGTCTCCTTCTGGTTGTGAGACTCTTTAGTCCTCGGCACCCAAGAGGAATGTTTGATACCGGGGTGGGACTGACATCTGGGATGTTTATGCCATTTTCTACTCTATTCTGAACCACTTGTTGACTTCCTCAGCTCTGTTCTGTGGCCTCCAGTTACAAGGTTCAGCAGCAGAAATTTCATATTTTACTGCTTAGAGCCAAGTGTGTTCAGCAAGTCAGTCTCTTGACAAATACATAAGAACCTTCCTTAAAACCTTTTCCTAAACATTTTTTTTGGAATTTTTTTCTATTTATCACATACATTGGTGTTGCTGAGGTCCTTATGAGCTCAGATTTACCTTCTCCATTGGTCCAAGGTGGGAAGAAGCCTCTGCTTACACTCAGTGGTTTGAAATGCAAGTGGTAAAAGAAAGGTTGTAAGGATATAGAAATCCCCTTCTGGTGTTATATATGAATAAGACATCTTCCAGCAGGTTCACTTTTTCTATTTTCCAAACATTGGTCTGAAAATATTCCCAAAGAGGAGAGAGCTGAGCTAGAGCTGCTGAGCTGGGGTAGGCTGGAAAGCATCTGCCTTAGAGCCAGACATGCAATCTTAGTGTGCTCATTTTCCTGTTCTTCCAGGATGCTCAGGGGCTTGGACCAAGCCAGTGGTTCACTTCCCAAATCCTTCCCCAGTGGAGAAACCCCTTGAGACACCCTGAGGTGAGTGCAGCTGTGCTGAGGTGGCTCAGGACCACTTTTAAATGGGACTTAGGGAAGGCAGCCCTGGAAGGAACCCTGGAAGGGAGAAGCTGCTCTGCCACGGATCTCCTGCCTGTCCCTGAGGAGGGTTCACTTCTCTGTGCCTCATTTCCATATCCCCATTTTACCTCACAGGAGGCTTCTTTCCTCTGCTTGGTCTACTTAAAAATGTCTTAAAATGTCTACTTAAAAATGTCTTCTACTTAAAAATGAATGTGTAAAACTGTAATAGGAACTTGATCTCAGATGGCACTGTTTAATTTTATTGTAATAACAGTAATAAATGTGCTAAACACAAACAATATGTTCCATGAAGAAATTGATTTAATATATTTAACTAGATTTTGAAATTGGTTCTCTGTGAATGGACACCCAGTCTTGTTCATCTCACAAGAGGCATCTCACAAGGTACTTGGACAGATGATAGAATACCTGTCATCCTGATACCAGGATAGAGAAGGAACATTAGATTTCCACCCCAGGCCTGTGAAAAGAAATTTTTTTTCAGATACTTGGATTTTATTTAATTATGTTTCCTATTCTTCATTTAATTTAATAATATGTTTCAAATCTATTTATCCAAATGCATCTGTTTTATACTTGGGGAAATACAATCTGAAAAGAAAACGTAACTTTTTTCCAGTAAAGTTAAAAGAATGAAAGGCAACTAATTTTAACATATTGCCACTTAATGTCATCTTGTTTGCTGATAAAATACACGGTAAAGCATTTTCAGAAATCAATTCTTGAAATAAAACAGAGCTTTCCTGGCTAATGAATGGAGATACATTTATTTATTTATAGGGCATTCATCATTCCAAGTCCTTTGTGTTTCACAAATATTAGTAAGTTGATCTATGCAGCACTGATAAGAAAGGAAGTCTTATTAGCTCCATGAACCACAGAAATCACATGATGTGCTCACACTTACCAGAAAGATGCATGTGAAATATAATTAGACTGAAAAAAAAAAAGAAAAGTTGCTCTTATTACGGTGCTTAACCATTATAAAACCCCCTTCTGTCATTCAATACTAACCTGAAACAGCAAACATCCTCAGGCAGGCAACCAGGAATATCTACCCAGATAAAAATGGCATTTCTTTTTTACAAATACAGTCTTTGACTTCTTTCCTTTTGTTTCCTGAGCCTTCACATGATAAGTGAGTTATATTTCCAAGATTTTTCCTGCAGACATTACGACTAGATAAATTATTTTAAAACATCCTTGGAATTGTCATCTACTTGCACACCTTCCAGCAGCTGAGTTGTAAGCAGCCTGATAAATAAGATGAGGCCTATTGTGCTCCAGGATGGCCACACCACACATTTGGTACTTGCACAGGAACGATAATACTGTTACACATTACATTAGTGTCAATAAATGAAGTATTTGATTAAGTATGTTCCCTTAGTGGTGCCTAGTCCTTACAAGGTCATTGTTTTATCTGTGAAAATTGGTCGTATTGCCAGGATATCCAAACCCGAGCTTGCAGAATTACTTAGGAAACAGCGAAATATTCTTGTAATAATATTCAAATGTGACCACTGAAAAATTTCTATGGACGCTCTCCACACACATGTAGAAGTGAGTCCTTTAAAATGTTTTGCATTGGTTTGTCTTTGCTCTAAGTAAGTCAACAGGGCCTTTACCAACCAAGTGAAGTGGCAAGTGAGGCCAACAATGAAGAAATTCTGCGTATTGCTGCTGTTTTGAAAGAATACGTGGAAAATTCAGTGTAAAATATTTTGCTGAATTCTATATTCCTTCCTTATAAATACAAGTTCTCTGCTCTGTAACTCCTTATTTGCATGTTTAATGTTATGCAGCTCTGCAAGACTCCTCACTCCTATGGAACTCAGATGCTGCATATGTGCATTTGCAGGGCCAGGACCATGAGCAACATTTGCTCAATATAATAACTACCAGTTGAGAAACAAAACAAAAATCAACTCCAATTGTGCCCATTTAAATTCAAACATTGAGAAATAGCTTAAATATGGTATTTCTGAATGTAAATTTTATAAAAAGTCGGAAGATTTTACGATTCTGTTAGCTTTTTAATCCCTCTGTAACGAGGCTATTACATGGCATTACTCAGATTGATGTTGAAAGTAATGCAGCTGCTCTTGCAGCTGCAGCAAAAATTCACAGAAGCCAGGATGCAAAGCAGGCCCTGCTCAAAATCCCTGCCTTTGTCTTTCTGTTGTGCGTTTATTTCCTTCCTTATTTATTTGTTTAATTCCAGCATCCTCTGAAATGGTGCCTTGTTGGGAATAACTGAGGGTTAAAGCTTTAATAGCTTTACTTTGTCTCACAAAAGAAAAACCTGGAATTTTTTGTCTTCGGCAAACCAGACAACAACAAATGCTGGTTGGGATTGTTTTGTTGGGTTGGTGGGGTTTTTTTTCAAAATTAACAGTTCAGGATTGGTCACCATTAAGACAGTAAGAGTCAAGAAGAAAACACAACATCCTAAAGGAGGAGAGATACATCACAATTAGGTCTGCAGGTATAAAGGAGCATCTTTGTGCTTCTGGTATTTACAAAGACATTTATGCCTCTGGGTAGAAGCTGATGAACTTGTGGGCTGCCACATCAAAACGTTCGTCTTTCCTTGGATGGAGACAGGAATGAACAGAAGCAGCAAAATTCTGGGCCCTGGGTAAACCTAGATTTTGGTAGTATCCTCACCCCATTTCCTAACCCTCATGCGTGGGGGGGATAACGAACACCTTGGGTTCTGTTGGTTCTTTCATTGGCAGGTTGATATTTGATTAAAACATTTTTAAATAATTTTGAAACAAAGCTTTACACATAACTTAAATCCAACAGGAATAAAACACATCCCTCAGTCTTTCATAACCACCTTGTAAGGTCTGTAGAAAAATAGTTCCAAGGGAGACTTACAATAACAGATGATCCACAGAAACAAAGCACCGACATTCAACCTCTCAAATCTGAATGTGCCACTGCCTGTCAATTCAGTAAATTCAGCTAATGGCTAAAAGTGACCTCTTCTCTGGCCATAAAAACAATTGTAAACCTCTTCTCCTCTTCAATTCTAAATTTTGGAGCTAAGAGTTGGAAGGCCTCTTCTCATGACAAAGTTCCTAGCACAGTGCTTGTATCCCATGTGTAGCAATACCAAACACTGCAAGTGTCTCCTGGCAAAATCAGCTGGACATAAGGAACTGATACCATTCTCTTTCCACTGATGAAAGGAGTTCGGTCACCTCAGCACAAGTTAGTATTCAGGTTGCAGTATCTTACATCCACTGGAGCTTTGCAGAATTTTCTCAGGAAGGTCGTAAAATAAAACATTAGAGTAGTATAACTTAAAGGTTACAAAAGCACGGGCTACAGGATTAGCATTAGCCTGTGACAGCACTGGCTCCAGTCTTGGCATACTTTATAGGAAATAAAGCCAGGAACCAACCACACATTTAATAAAATGAACTAAAATGTGTTGGAATCAACAGCTGGATCTGATTTCGGGGGTGTTTGTTTGTTAGTGGCTCACAACCATCACTGGATTTCCCTTGGCTGTCACTGCTCTTACAGATTTATGTTGTTGTAAGTAATCATGGCAAAGACCAGGTTTGCTCACCCTGAACAAGAAATTTGTTCCTATAGAGGTTATACCATGTACCTTTCTGCTCATCAAGGGAAGAAAAATTTCACTACTGTTCTTGTAGCACTTCGAAGTTGATATTCATATTGACAAAAAATAACGCAGCAGAGGTAATAAACACTCACAGGACTTAAAATAATTGCACAAAATGCAATTTCTGCACTGGAAGATGAAGACACTAAGCTAAAAGAAGAAACTAAAAGCAGAAGCCATACTAAGAAACTAAAAGCTGTCAAAATAAAAGAACTGCCTTGAATCTTAGTCTGAGCTATTTTAGCCAGGCCTTTTTTCAGAACCTTTTCTTTCCTGCTAACTTTTATGTTACAGCTCTATTGCCTGTACAGAGTTGCTGAATTGAAGCTCTGCCTGTCAGGAGCCCTTTTCCATACGTGCTTTAGCTCCCAGGTGTTAGTGGATTTGCTTCAGCTGCCATATTAAACCATTGCATGTCAAATTACAAAGCAATTAGGGTGAAATGCATACTCATAATACATGGGTTAAAAAAAACTTCCAGAAACCCTAAATTTTCTAAGTTTGTAATGATGACTTTGGAAAGTATTAGAATATCTTTTTAAGTAGTGCATATAATCCCAAATTACTGATATGTGCTTTACCTGGTGTCACACATCTTTTATGTTTCCACCTTTCTCTTTTTCCTTCCTCACAGGACTTTGGGGGGTTTTTTGCCTAAAAATGTTTAAAGTTCATTGTTTCACACTATGAGAAATGGATAAGCATTATTTGGTTACCTGTTAAAGTAGCTCATGAAATAAAGAGGTGGATAGATAAACCATCCAAATGCTTTACCTTGTGTTCTGACCCCTGAATTTTGCCTCATTCTGTGTAACATTACAACAGAAACACCGTGTCTAAGGCGAAAGCCTGGGAGCTGTGCCATTAAAAGAAGGCAGATGTGGTGGTATGAAGAAGGGACTAGAGAATGAGCCAGTGATCACTGCCACCACTGTGCTCTGAATCAGAAGCCAAAGAGGGACGGATGCACAGCTATGGCTAACTCGTTTAATATCTCTGCTTACCATCTCTGCATCCCAGTGGGACTCATCATATTTAATTACTTATCTAATGTGATATTCAGCCTCACCCTGTGAGTTATTGCACTTCCTCAATTCCTCTTACATTGTGGAAGCCACAGCACTTCACAGGACTGGTCCTGCCATGAAAATTAATTAGTTTATGCCTGAACAGGGCTTTCAACATACAGATCATTCTGTATGACAGAGTAGTATTAGATAACAAACCAAGTTATTCAATTGAATTATGTAGCCATAAGAAAATTATTGTCTCCCATTTTTAATCAAGCAGGCTCCAAGCCAGATTAGTCCCTGATGATGTTGCTTTGGCTGTTTCAACAGGTTTTATTGCCACCAGAAAAGTCCTTTTGCTCTTGTGCACCCTACAGTTTTCACTGCTCTATATCTAATACACCAAATAAAGCCAGGTCGAGGTTTTGGATGCGCCCTTACCTCCAGTGAGGTGTAATTGTTAGGACAGTTTGTTGAATGTAACTAAAAAGCCTTGTTGGTTTGGAAACAAATATCCTCACCTCATTTCATGTGTGTTTTTTTTATAAACATTCTATTGAACCATTGATCGCTGCAGAGATACCTGAGTTTAGAAACAGCTCTGAAAGTTCAAGAGACTAAAGTATGAGTAGTTCTGCACTTCTTTCCATGGCATCCAAAAATTCTCGGGTTATAGATGTGCATAGGATTTCATATGCATGAATGCTTCAATGCCCTCTCACCAGTTATCAGACTCTTTATTAACCTCCATAACCCAAGCAGAAGAATTTCACAACTGCTTTTAAGGGTCACTTGAGTAGAAAATTCAAGACAAATTGTACTGCTGAGGTCATAGAAATTCAGTACCTAACTCGCAAAAGAGAACTTAGGGGGTTTTTGCTGAGAGATGGAGAATATATATTGTTTGCATGGTCCTCTTTGGAAAGATGAATTTCTGATCATAAGGACTCATTTATAGACAAGAGGTTCTGCAGTTTTCATCTTCTTGACTTTCTAAAATCTTTGGGACAGACTAATGTTAATTTATACTATTGGAAGGTCTGGACTAGCTCTGTAAGGTTTTCCTTTTCTCGTTCAGGCTGTGCTCTCCATGGACTTCTGCTGCATGAGTACCCTTATTAAGAGCAGTAGAGACTTGCCAGGCCCCCCCCCTCTGCTCCCTTTTTACTTCACCCTGCCTTGTACTCTGCTGGTTTTTACACTTTTTTCTTCCATTTATTGCTCTTACATTGGAAATCAGATACAACAGTCATAAAAAACAACAGTACCAAAGAAATAAAAGCTCCACCACTAAAAGGAATGCCAGCAAATGACATATGTCTAGGGAGATTCCTCCTACGGGGAAGTGAAGCAATATGAAGGACATTCAGAAGGAAGCCCACTAAAATTCCCTTTGCATCTTGATAAGATGGCCTTTTAAAACCATTCCTTAGTTTCTCAGAGCCGTACTTACTGACTTCCTTTTCTTCTTCACACTCTCGTGCCTTCTCCTTCTTCCTGTTGCTTCTTTTGGTTGACTTTGATTCGGGGAGTTGGTGGTGCGTTTAGTTATTACTAGAGAAAAGAATTAGGCACAAAAAGAAGGATATTAGATTTCTTAGTAAGTGTCCAATACAATTATTGACTTAAGCTCAAGCACTAATTTATCATAGAATTATAGAATGGCCTGAGCTGGAAGGGACCTTAAAGCTCATCTCATTCCAATCCCCCTGGAATGGGCAGGGGATTCCACTACATCAGTTTACTCCAAGCCCAAGTCCAGCCTTGGGCTCTTCCAGGGATGGGGCATCCACAACTTCTCTGGCAAACTTGTTCCAGTGCCTCACCACCCTCACAGTAAAGAATTTTTTCCTAATCTCTAATCTAAACCTGCCCGCTTGCAGTTTGAAATCATTCCCCCTTGTTCTGTCGCTACATGCCCTTGTAAATATTTGATATTTATTTTTATTTATTTGCCAAGTTTCTGTACAGCCCAGCTTCATTCCAGTTCCAACGTGTAATCAAAAGGAAGGGTCTCTACCAAAGTTGTCTTTGTTCAGACGGGGTTGTCCTAGTTAGGACCCTGGGTGTTGCAAATAATATTTTACTATTAAAAAAAATAAGAAGTTTTGCATTTGGTGAACAGATCTAAAATGGTAGCTCTCATCTAACAGATCACTTCTCAATTGAGAGTTAAGGAGCAGAACAGAGAGGACAGTAAGGGGACACTCATCCTAGGGTGATGACCAGCAACTCAGGTTGGGTTCAATCAGGGGAACCTGTTTGTCTGGTAGAGTTAAAGCAAGAAAAGGATCTGTATCCCCAGCCACACCTGTCTGGCTGTGTTGGATCCAAGTGCCTGCCCTGCGAGGTGTCAGGCACCTACTTTGCCATGGATCTGATGGCAGATATGTTTTGTGTGCTGCACAATAGTTACTGGAAGTCACTACAGGCCTGAAAATGTCTCCTTTAGGTTTGGGCTTTCCTGGGGTTGGGTCCCATAGGAATGTGATTATTTTCTGAAGTGAAAGAGAGCGCTCTCTGTACTGTGAGCTCTCAATGAATTCCTGCCTCATCCTGGAGCCAGGAATGCCCAGAGCAGTTCTGAGATGCAGAGCCCTTAATAGCACGTGGGCAGATCTAATCAAGCCCACAGCACAGTCTCCAGCAGCCCTCCTAAACCAAACTTTGCCCCTCTGCACTCGTTCTTTACAAGTACTCAGCTCCCACCATTTCAAAGCAATCTTTCCAGAAAATCAATAGTTCTTCATCTCCTTCAGAATGAGAGCAAGTGGGACACTTGGGCGCTTGCTTTGTAATCTCTTCAGAAATTGCTTTCTTGTCTTCCCAACAGAATTAGGAAATATTGCAGTACCAAAAAAAAATATTAAAACCCTCCCAAACCTCAAGGTTTTTCAGCACATCTCAGTGGTAGGACCAATCTTTGTATTCCTTTTCATTTAGGGATTATCCTAAACTCACTGCTCTGTTTATACCTTAGGCACACACATACATCCTTGTTCCTCACACAGAGGAATTATTTGTTCTCATAACTCTACTTTGCAGGAGCCTCCTGTAAAAACCTTTACCATTTAAAAATTTCCGTTTCTGTCCCTCTTCCCTCTCAGTGGCCCTTCAGCGGTGAAAATGAGCTGCTCTGCTCCTGCAGTGCAGAGCTGCTGAATCCAGTCGTGGAAGGCTGGCCAGGCTTCACGTCCCGGCAGACACAGCGCCGACCTTTTTTCTCTAATTGACAATGCGGGGCTTTGTGCTAATGGGGTGACATCACTAGGCAGAGCTGAAATGCTCTCCCTGCTGTCTCTTTGGTCTCTTGGTATTTTGCTCCCACACTTCTAGAGGGAGTACATCGCTGGGAGGGAGCGTAAGGATGACAATTACACAGTACCTAAAAAACATATGCAGAAAACGTCTTTAATTTTTCTCTCTTTTTATTTCCCTAGTCATGCTAGTTATCCTGAGCCCTCATATATACTGAACTTTCCTTTTTCCAGGTTGTGATCACCGATGCTTCTTTTCTGTATTTGCTTTGCCTCACTGTCCCGAGACATGCTGCTGGGGAGACTGGTTCCTCTTGGGTTTGAAGTATAATTATAGTTGTTAGCCTACTGTCCTTTTACAGCTCTAATTTTATTCAAACAACTTGTTAGTAAGATCCTTGAGCATCTCTACAGCAATAAATAGTTAATTGAGGTGCTTAATTTTCTGTTAAATTGCTGGCAGTTTATATTACTGAGTATCACAGCAAAAGTTAGGTTTTAAAGTAACACTTTAAAGAATACATGGAGGGGTAGAGGCCCCAAAGAAATGGAAAATATTAAGGGCTTTATTTAGCCATCTTGTGAGATTGGCTCACCATTTCAGTTATAACTTTTAAAGATGTTGCCTGTCCTGATTTCACCTTACTCAAAAAAATTTGTCTTAGTGCTGGTTACAGATTTGCAGCCACGTGCCCAGACATGCAGTTTTGCCTAAGCCAACAAACCAAACAAATGCATGTGATGGGCTTTCGTTGGAGAAGACAGAACAAGCAGAAGTTTCCCAGTTTGTCTGTTCCTGTCCCATTGTCCTGTCTCCCATGGCTGACATACTGGGTACCCCCAGCTCATGGGGTATATTCCCATCCTGGTTCAGTGAGAAATGAAATGCATGAGCTCAGATTCCAGATACTTTAGTTGGTCTGTTTAGCTGTTTTAATTAGCACAGGAATGCACTGGGAGCTGCAGCAGAAGAAGAGAAGGGAAGTATTGACCAGCTGGAAGAAGCAGCCTCTTAAATCACTCTGGCCAGCTCTGCAGGACCATGGCTGGATGCACCTTCCTTCAGGAAATCAGAAATGACAGGTAAAAGACAGAGGGGAAAGGGGGAAAGATTCAGGAGGGAGAGGAAGTAAATCAAGACTATCCGAAGTTGGCAGGAAAAGTGAGTCACAGAATCACAGAATATTATGAGTTGGAAGGGACCCACAAGAATCATCTAGTCCAACTCACCATCTAACACCCGTACAGAGACCGAGAGCACATCCCAGAGCGGTAACATAAACCTAGTTCCCTCACAGTGTAGCAGGCCACTCCGAGCCGGAAGGGACCCAGGATCATCCAGCCCTACACCCCCCAGCTAGACCATGTCACTAAGCTCCTCATCGAGTCTTCTCTTAAACACCTCCAGGGACGGCAACTCCACCACCTCCCTGGGCAGTCCATTCCAATGTGCAATCACTCTCTCTGTGAAAAACCTCTTCCTGTTTTCTTTTTTGTTAGTTTTTTTTCCCTAAACTATGTCCAAGAATTTAATAGGAGACTCCTGGATACATTACAGTGATCTCAATGCTACCCCTTCCTTTCTGCATTTGAGCACTGTGTTAACATTGTTAACATACCTAATGGAAACGTCTCTTGATTATTTTAATCATATTTCTTATTTAATTTTGCATGTTACCCTTAAAGACATGGTAAGTATTTTGACCAGAGTTTGTCTGTTTCTGTTGTACTCACCCNGTTTTCTTTTTTGTTGGTTTTTTTTCCCTAAACTATGTCCAAGAATTTAATAGGAGACTCCTGGATACATTACAGTGATCTCAATGCTACCCCTTCCCTTCTGCATTTGAGCACTGTGCAGGAAGGCAATGACAACCACATTGTTAACATACCTAATGGAAATGTCTCTTGATTATTTTAATCATACTTATTTAACTTTGCATGTTACCCTTAAAGACATGGTAAGTATTTTGACCAGAGTTTGTCTCTTAAATTCTGTTTCTCTTGTACTCACCCTCAACTTTATTTAACTAACACAAGCTATTGTGAGTAGTAGACGGAGTTGGAATTGTTTTACTTTGAACAGCAAGTCCAAGTTTAACCCTAACCATAAGCTTCCTGTCCTTGCATGGCTGCCTAGTGAGCAGTACTTATTAATACAGTTTAATATTTCTCGTATGCCTATAGCCTAGTGAAATTAGTGCTTTGTCCTACAGAGCACTAAATAAACAATTAGTGCGTGAGTTTCAGCCTCAGACAGAAAATAGCATGAAATAGATAAATCCCTGCAAATTACATTGAAAAGTCCACGATTAAGCTTGCCAGACTTCAGTCCAGAGTCAAATTCATTGGTTTTTTTTTAATAAACAGGTTAAATACGGTGAGTAAAAATAGTGTTTAGAGTGAAAGTGCTGACAAAACCTTTACTGCAGCAATGTGGACAATGCAGCTGTAATAACGGCAAGTGTTCCCTTATCACAGCAAGAAAAATGTAAGGAGTCCTGAATTTGCACTGAATGAGCCATTACTTATGTCTATCACAAAGAAACAAGAGTATTGAACAAAAAAAGATACATTAAGGGTTGGATTTTTTTTCCCCAAAAGAAAACTAAAAATAAAAAAGATCAGATGTGAGTCAGGCTTTCAAACAATAAAAATAGCAAGATAAAAGAACTAGGTTGCTTCATTGCCTAAAGAAATGGCTAGAATCTTAAAAAAGTCTGAAACCTGATTGTGAGAGACTCACTTTATGGGCTGCTAAGGAGGTGCTGACCTTCGTCATCAATAGATTGTCTGAGCCTTTGTGGTATTCAGCAGTAAAGGAAGTGCTTAAAAAGTCATCCTGCTGAAAGATGGACTGGAAAAATCTCCAGTTCAGATCTCAGCGTAGCTGTTGTCGGTGCACATGCTCATCCAGAAAGCCTGTCTGTAAATCTAATACAGATAAATCTTGCTTCATTTTTAAGCGATAAAACTGGAGCGTCCTCACCTTTAGAGATGGATCAGGATATCTGGAATTCAATATAAGTGAAATTATTATGGAGGAGGGCAGCTAATGACCTGTCTGTTGTGGGGCTTTGGATGTGTTTTGTTATAGTACTATATTTCTCTGTCTGTACTAGAGGACATTGAAGGAGTGGGATAACACAAGTACCAGTGGTGTAATTTTCTTATCCTTGCTCCATCGTTTCAGACGCAGTTTTGCCCGTTCCAACAGTTGCACTGAAATGAACTGTAGCAGATGACTGCCCTGTGATTTCAAACGGCCTTCTGGGAGAAAAGGGCTACTACAGATGAAAGAGTTCAGCTCCTGTAACTTTCTGGAAAAGTCCCATCCTTGGCTAAGCAGCACAGCAATATGGGTGGTTCTAGCAAGGTGGGGTATCAGGCTGGCACAGCTGTAGAGCTGCTGGTAGGCAAGAGGAGCTGGCTGACAGACAGATGGGGTGTGTGCACAAAATGCACATGTGTTGCGGATAGAATCGTGCTCTGGATGAAAAGTGTTGTAATGTTAACCCTGAGAAACCGTGCAGCATTGCACAGTCACAGCAGAGACCGCAGAACACAGGTGGGCCACTCATCACTGGAGCTTCTGGGACAGCAGACGGGGTCCACCAAGGCCACCCTGCACCCAGGAGCTTGTACCTTGTGCTGCAGGGGAAGTGAAGGCAAACCAAAACAGTGAGAACTGCCACTTCTGACCTGGGTGGGGGGAGGGAGAATTACTGCTCTCTCCAGACCTGATGCCTAGTTTGTCTCTGAGGTTTAACAAGGCATTCACAGGACAGGCTCTAACTCAGATCACGGGTCTCCTTGGACTGCTATTGAACAATCAGTGTAAGGAACCTGCTCCAGAATAAGAAACTACTCAAGTCCCCTTTCTGCTTCCCAGCTTCTCTATCATCCCCCCAGGCCTCCAAACCATCCCAGGGTATGATCCAACACAACAACACTGAGGAATCCCTCCTTCAGTTCGCTTCTTCCTTCGCATATTCTTCCATGAAAGGCAACTTCCATCCTCAGAAAGAGTGACTTGTGCTGTCTACTGAGAGATTTTACTGAAATTACAAAATAGACCTTTTTCTGCCGTGCAGTCCCGCAGAATTCATGTCCCAAAGAGCTGGTAACATCCATGTAATAGTTTCAAGGCAGCTTAACACCCTCTGGGAACTACTGAAAAAACTTCCTCTTTCCTGCCACTCCACTCCAATCAATGCTGAAGAGTTCTGCCTCACTATATGTAGATTCAGGAAGATAGCACTGCAACCTTTGGTGTTTAGAAAGGTTTTAGTATTTCACAACTGCAAGGGCAGAAGCTTTTTTGGTTGAAATCAAAGTTAAAATTCTGAAGAAAAAAGGGCTCATCAAAGAACTGGCAAAGAATTTAACAACTTGGTACCAGCTGAAATGCCAGTGTGATTTATCAGCAGGTTCTCCTCTAATCTGATGTGAGATAATAGGAGAAGGTGTTGAAAGCAGAATCAAACTAGATACAGAACAAAAAGCATAAGTAATAGGGTTTATAAAATTATGCACATAAGGAAGTTTACATTATCTAGTAGGCAGGCCACACTCTCCAGAGGGTTTCTTAGATAGATTAGAAAATCAACAGACAAGACCAGAAGATTTTAAAAGAAAAATAATCTTAGGTTCATTTTGCACTTCTATTTTTTCCATATAAGCCTCTGCATTTGAAGAGTTGTGGTTTCCTTACTGATAGACCCAAAAAACCCACTTGGCTGTAGTAGCTGGTGGTGCCAGGGTCAGACATTTCTTAGCAAAGATTAACCCTCAGATTTTCAGAAAGCTGAATTTGCTTATCACAGAGAAGGAAGATCATTCCCATGAGCTCACAAATTTAGAGTAGTTTCCTTATGACTATGGCACTAAATTGTCTATATATATTCCCCTGCATAGTGATTCATTAGAAGCATTTTACAGTAAATGCTTCCAAAATAAAAAACAGACATTTTAACTGAAGTCTCCAGAAAATAGTTAACTGACAAAGATAATGATTTTCTAAGAGCTTTTCCCTACAAGTATTTTTTTATTGAGACAGTGATTGAAGTGAGCCAACCTGACTTATAACGTGCTTCCATTGCACAAACCAAAGTTATGTTAATCAAAGCCTGAATCCCTAAAAATACCTAATAGCTTGAATACCTAAAAATACAATAGAAACAGTGTGAATTGACTTGATACAGCAAAGTCCATTTCTCTGGTCCACCAGAGAAATGTCCATAAATGACCAAAGAATTATTGGTCTGCATTTTATCGTTTTCTCTCTTCTTTTAAATTTATGGTAAATTATTTTAAATTCTTAAGACAGGCTCACGCAAGCAGTTTGGTCCAGCCGATTTCCTAATCACCCTGATATCAACCCCCCATCAGATACAGGGCTTTGCCTTTGTCAGCTTTCTGGTGAGGAGGAGAGCCCACTAATGCTCCTTCAGGGCCCCGAAGTACCACATGGCTGCTCCAGGAAAAATTCCTGCAAAAATGTGATGCTGACCCTTAAAATTTATTTTCAAGAGTTCTATAGGGCCCTCATGGAACAACCCACTCGAGAGATTGTGAAAGGCCTGTGTTCCCCCTCGAGAACATTCTATAGCCCTGTGCTGCGGGGCCACGTGGAGCTCCAGCACAGCTTCCACCTGTGACAGCTCTGTTGGTGTGACATGGCACCAAAATCCTCAGGCTCGTCCCCTCAGCTGGGGCTGGGGCTGGCTGGAGTCTCTCTGCTCTGCTGCACAGTGAAGATAAATCATAATTTCCTAAATAACCTAGTGCTGAAGCCAGAACTGGAAAATGCAGCTTCCAGTCTTTAGCCTATGCTATGGTTTGTTTTAAAAAGGGATTGAATGTCTTACAAACAGGTAAAATTGCTGCCAGATGCAAGTACATTAGCCTTCTCCAGCTGCTTTACTGCTGCCATTCAAAATAGCTTGCTATAAATATGATTCCTTTGAGCTCCGTTCTGACAAGTGCGAAGCACTATCTGGGAAGGGCCAGTTGTTTTCCATCCCCATTGAACTCAGTAGGAGTTGTGATTGCTCAGCACATTGCTCAAAAAACTCTGCTGAAATTACCTTAAATCACACAATTATCCCCTCACCTCTCACTCCTTTTCTTTCAGTCTTGGAAGGAGGTAGGCAAACAGAAAGAAAGACAACAAAGAAATGGTGCAGCCAGAGCAAACTGTAAAGGGGAATTGGAAAGCAATGAACAACAAGGCAGGACAAAAGAAGAAACGCCATTAGAGACTGGCAAGTAGATATTCCCAAGACCTCTGCTTCATATTTCTCTGTCAAAACTAACGGAAATAGAAACAGTTAGTCAACACTGATGAGACTGACATTTCCCTTGAGCTTGTGATGGTTTGTATCACGCAAACAGAGCATCAACATTCTGAAAAACCACCTAAGGACAGCACTTTGCACCAGATTGACAAAGAGTTCCATATGACCCTCCAGGAAGGCAGCACTCCTGCTACAGGCAATAGAAGTATGCAGCCAAGTTCTCTGCAACACTGGAATTACAGGGTCAAAGAAGAACAATCACTACAGCAGAGTAAATACAAGGCAATCATTGTGCTAACTGAGAGCAGTAAGATCAAAGTGAATAAGGACCACAAGCCTGGATTGAATAAAAACCCTGAGACTCGATTTCATGAGAAATCTGAAAATTAAGAGCTATACACAAATAACAGAAGGAGGGAAGCATGGGACTGGAACCAAAAAATCCCAGGTGATTTTGTATTTTTCCCTAAGGTTTCAACTGTATTTATGTATGGAGGGAACTGAAAGGCCACAGAATGAAAAGAATGCTCCACTTTTTAATCCAAGCTCTATCAGGGACAAATGACATCTCAATAATCAGGGGAGTTCCCACTCTGCCCCTGCTGTCCATGCACTAGTGGGTCAAATGTTTAATCCTTTCATTAAACGCAAGGTTCTATTCAGTCTCTTTTCCCCTACAGCATTTCCATCATGCTTTCTATTTCCCGTTTTCCTCTAAAGCCAGATCTAAAGCCAGTAGATCTAAATCCTTTCCCTTCTGCATGAGAAAGGACAGGCCCCACAGTGAACAGCCCCCTTGAGACTCATGTGGTTTTCTCTTCAGCAGCCAAGAGTCCAAAACCTGAGTTTTTGTGGAAAGAAAGCCTTCTTGGCTGCCTGGGATACTAAAGATATAATATGACCTTGGCTATGATCTTTGAAACTAATCCGAGGTTTTCATGACTGTCTACCTTTAAATACTCAAATCTGAGCTGTCTTAAATGGTCCTGTTCTTCAATAAGTAGTTATTTCTGAGTTTTCAAAGGCAGTGTCCGTTCCAGTTTCAGACTGAGCCCCCCTAAAGGAAGGATATACAGACCTTTGACTTTCTTCAACATCTTAGCCAGCCTTGAGTTTTATCAGTATATTATGAGAAGAAAAGGGTAAAAGAGTGAGTAACTAACACTGGGAAGGTTGCAATTAATCTCACAGGGTGGAGGGAGGAGGAAGGAGGTGTAGGAAAGCCCAGCAGGTGGGTCACTGTGCCATCCACCAGCCTCCTGTTTCCTGGAAGCCGAAGCCAGCAGCATTTACAGTAAAACTGATTGTTCAAAGTTGTATCATTATTCCCAGATTTCTCCAGTGCTGCTAATCTCAGTTAATTATATTGGAAATCCCTTGTATTATGACCATGTAATTCATAATGTGCCAGGAGAAGTCATGGTTCATAATAATCACATAATGGGCAAGGACTTAGACATAATCAGATTTTAGTTACCCTGTCGTGTTTCCATAATGCTGCTATAAAACCAACATAATCACAAAAAAGCACCAGTTATTTAAACATTTTTATCAGATTGATGTACAGTATCTTTCTCTCTCTCTCTCTCTCTTTTAAACAATGTAAGATAACAAAAATTGGATTACAATTGCTGGGAACAGACTACGATAAACTGTTTGCTTGTGTGCAGAATGAAATTTAATAATGGCATCAGTGTCTCAATTTTTAGCAATGTTAAACCTGCTAAATAGTAACATTCTGCAGCCAAAGGCTGCTTAAAAGAGGCAGCATTAGAGCATTGTGAAAACGATATCTCCAAGAGCTCAGCTGTCTTACAAACCTTGAAAGATGCCCTATATCCTCTCGATTAACCTGGCTGCTAACATTTAGTGTGCAGATGAGGGCTTGACTTTTTCCACAACACATGATGCAAAAAAAAACCCTTAGTAGCTGTAAGGATTGTAAAGGCCAGTACCCACTTTTCAAATAAAATACAAAACAAAACAGGGCGGGGGGAGAAGCAAAGCACCAGTTTCTGTTTTACAGGATTATGGATAGTGAAGAGAATATAGATTTTGCAAGATGAACTCAGGACTGTAATGTTTTATCTCCACTCTGACCTCAATCACTTCAGCTCTGCATTTGACATCCTAAAGAAGGGTCCAACTCCACTTGTTTCTGCGCTGAACTGCCAGACTTAATTCAAAAGAATTTGTAAAACATTAAAGGTTTTCAACTGACAAGTAAATATCCTGTTTCTATTTTTTCTACAATGCTGAAGGCACTTTATTTTAAAGCAATAAATACTATATAGCAATGAGTGAGTAAGATCAGAGAGTGTCGGCATTTTTAGGCGCTTTTTCAGAAATGAGATGTGATGGGGACAAAACACTTGCCACTGGAGAAGAAAGAAGGACTTGTCTCCTCCTAAAAGGAAATGAAAAAGGGGTGAAAGAATAAGATTATGGAATCCCTATGTGGGATTGGGAAATCACACAATTGGAGGGCAGCAAATTGAAGATGCTGGATTGGAACTGTGGTTGGGGTTTTTGTTGCTCCTTGAAGAAACAAACAAAAACTCCTCTGCATTTTGTGGGGAGTGAAGAGACACATCATATGTAATAACCTCAAAAGTCAGGAAATTCAAAGTTATGGTTTCTGGTGAGAAATATTTCCAGACATTTTACAAATTCAATGAAATTAAGACTTTAGTCTGACCTTGTAACATTTTGAGGTAGAGATCCTGATTGAGAAAAGTGTGTGCATAGCATTAAATTTGAATAACAGCCCAAAAGTTACTGCTACCTTACATATTGCAAATATCACACATTTCATGGCTCTTCTTTGAGCCAAAATGTCTTTTCTAGGTCCATCTGTATACTTATGTCATATTATTTAGATCAGGTTGTTTTACAGACATGCAAATAGGAGGCAGTTCTGAACACCTAGCACTGAAATTATTGGATTGGAAAAAAATAAAGGACATTTATTAGGAAGAAAAATAGAAATGTGTTGAACTTAGAGATTTTATATGTTGGACAGCATGCTGCTACTTATTGCTGACATCGAGAAGTCAGGGTTATCAGGAGAAGAATTGGTGACTTCTCACTATTTCTGCACTATTTAGCTACCATTAAATTAATCAGGAGGGACTTAGCTTCATTATAGTTGGCCTGGGAGAGGGAAAAATAATGCTCCCTGAGAGAACTCTCAGCATTAGCACTTAAGAATTAAGTACTTTCTGTTGCTAGTGAGGAAAATAGCTGCAGAAATTGGAGCACAGCCTTCACTTTTCTGTAATACAGAATATTATATATATACACTACATTGAGAAGCACGGCAGATTTCCCTAAATTTTTGGCAACCATCTGTTGGAACGTAGGGAAATAGAACTTGAACATCTGGACTGGGATATGAAGGGTATGAAAAATCACTCTTTAGCTTAAAACCTCAGTGGAAACCATATCATACAAGTATATCTATAAGACCTCTAGTCTATTATTAACAGCTTAGCTACAAAGTAACATTAAACCTTTATGAGGATCAAAAGATCTTGTCTCACACTAATCTCCTAATATCAGAAAGTGTAAAAAACTTCAAAAACATCAGCCCGTTTAAAACCCACCTAAATTTATATTTCAGACCCTGTTGTTCTGCAAATAATCCTCCTCCGTGATTTAAAAATAAATGAGGAGGGTTCCTGACTGCTGGGCACAGGAAGAAGTCCACAGTGTCTCAGCACACAGCCTTAGGTGCAGAACATCCAAGAGACACAAAATGCATCCCACGCGTGAGGCAAAGGCCTCAAGGACCCTGTGATTAATTCACCAGGGTGCTGTTGTGGTGCCTTCCCCAAGCTGGAATATCTCCATTTTCCACAGATGGTTATTCCCATGGCAGGGAGATAAACATTAGTGCCATCTCTTTTGCTCACCTGGGTTTCTCAGATTAACCTTTCCCGCAGCTCATTGCCTTGTGATTCAGTACTTGCAGAGAAGGCTTTGTCATGACCCTGAGCCCTCTTCCAGGCAACAATATCTGCAAAAAATTTTGTGTTTTGAAAGTGGCTGTGTCACCAGTGCCTTGTGGATATCACGACACACCCATATAGAGTGAGGCAGCATGGTTAAACCAAGCCTTCCAACAATTTTCTAATATGAGATGCAACAGATAAGTATTTCCTATAGAAATTAGTATTTCCTATAAAAATACCTACATGAATAGAAGTTTATCTTAAGTATTCTGTCTGCTGGCAGGGTAGACTAGAAAAGCACAGGTGGCTTTTCAAGACTCCAAGGGCAGTCCTGGGAGCCCTGTAGGATTGGGATCTTTGGGTGGGCTCCCTGTTGTGATCAAAGGGTCAGTGCAACAAAAACATCAGGGCACAGTCACATTTCTGCCCACCCTTCCTGGCCCAGTGCTGACTCCTGCTACAGGTAGGTCCTGGGGTCCAAGAAGTCATTAATGTATAACAATGCGTAATCTGTTCCTTTTGCAGCATGCAAACTAGAATTCTTGGTTATCCACTGAAAAGAGAAGTGAGACTTCATAAAGTCATAGAGAAAAAGATTTTTTTAAAAATCAGCAGTTTTTCTCTCCCTATAGTCCCATCACTATATTTTTAGGCTGCAAAGCCAAGAAATTGATTTTTTTTTCTCACTGATGCTTATTGTCTTTTATGGCTGTAGAAGATTTTAGACCAGAATATGAAGCTTACAGATGGCTCATATCTGGCTTGTGCAATAGATAATGTGGGAATCTGTTATAATGATCCATTTGGACATGCTCCCATTTTCTGATCACTGAATTTGAATCTATTAATCTTCTAGACATTTCCAACATGTCCATCACCATGAAATAAAGCTAAGGAACTGCACAGCTATTTGTCTATAAGGATTTGTGCTTCTGTTCTTCTTGGCTGAACTGCTGTTACATATATGGCTTATAAAGTGCTTTATTTCTCAAAGGAATACTACATGGTGACCATAAAACAATCTCTTTCTTCACTCATGGGTGTGTACAAGAGCAAAATCTGTATTCCAGGAAGGACAGGCCATGTTTTCCAACAATTCTGGTGCCAAAGCAGATCAATCAACTTCTGATTAACTCTAATTGACTTCCTCACATGCTTTTACATTATTTATCTGGAGGTGACAGGTGTTCAAAAGCACCAAGTATTTTCTCCATATTTTGTAAATGTTAAGCAGGATATTTGATTAAATATAATCACCCACCACTTGTCACTTAGTACCAAAAACCTCATTGACTGAAACAGATGCAAACCACGTGTTTTACAACCACCAAGAAATGGAGTCAAGGTCCGTGTGGTAGATTCTTCAGTAGGTAACATAAGGAAAAAAAAAAGAGAGGAAAAAATAGATTTGGGACAGTCTTGGAGGAAGCATTAACTCATCTTGAAAGACGTGGGCACAGACTTCTACTCAATATTCACTATTCTACATGGCTCAGGGCATGTCATGTCATTGCTGCCTGGACCCATAAAGGGCTTCTCCCCAAGATAAAAAGCCTTTAGGCACTTGAATCCCACAGCTCCTGCATTTATTGTAGGCATTGTGAAACCAGAGGACAGATAAGCACAAAGGTGTGATGCTGCCTCACCTCTCTCCGTGTAAAGCAGAACCTTAGAGCTCATCTTGAAATGCTGTTTCCTTTCTGTTCCAGGCCCCAAGAAATAGGAGGCATTTATCCTCCCAGCTGCCATCTGCTCCTGGAAGGAATTCTGCAGGAACAGGGAGGGCAGAGCAGTTCATGTTTAATTTGTGGCTCTAGACACTTCCTGGCTGAGGCCAACACAGAGCAAAAATTCAATGGGCAGTCACCTTAATATACAGCCACAAAATCAGGCATGTTGGGAGAAGGCTGCAACACCAAAAGCAGCTAATGCAGGCAAGCAGCAGGCAGAGAAGGTGTGCTGTTAAAGTATTTTTCCTCTGAAATGTCTTTAAATCATACTGCTGCATACCTCCACAGACTGCAGAGGAGAGGCAGAGATGCAGGCTGAAGTGGGCACCGAATTGGAAAGTGTTCATGGACTGATTTGAGAGTAACTTTATCCATGAGGACAGTTTAGAGAAAATGTGTTATTAAAGTACTTTATTTCCATTTAGAGACTCACACAGGCATACACAGACAGTAGGTGGTGACAGCTGCGACCAGAACCATTTGTTATCTTACTTCTGTTCAGCTTTTGACAGTGTAAAATGAATATAAATGCTGAAAAGCTTTACAGAGGTGAACGAAACAATAAAAAGTAGGGGAGAATGAATTCTGGTTAGGTTACTTTAGGGAAGAGCTTTATTTCTGTTTATTCCTGAGGCATGGATGTGTGCTGTGTTTCTAATTCTGACAATACTGCTGAGAGGATTCTTGGTGGAGTTTACCAAATCCACACCTTCCTGAGATGGCAAGAGCTGTCCTTGCAGCCAACTTTAATATCCTACCCAGAAACAGTATGAAAATAAGGCTTCAGCAAATTACTGCTTCTCCCTAAAAATCTGTCCATCAAAATGGAGGGAACCTTTCACATAGTTTGCCTTAATAAAAGTGCTGGTGAGATATCTCTGTGTTTGGACTGAGCAGAAGCAAATCTCCTGGCATCAAAGGGATTAAATTAGTTGGCCTGAAATTATATTGCTTTTTCCAAGCAATCATGACAGCTCTCAGAATCTTGCTACAATATAGTCACATCACACCAGCTGACAGTTCCCTCCAAAAAAAAAACCCCATTCATTCTGGCCAGCTCCTCCTGTGAGCACTATCGACAGACTGATGCTCCTGTTTCAGAGTCCAATAGGCATTTTGAACTACACCCCCCATCAAAGGAGGTTCTGGTATCATTTTTTACTTTTGTCTGATTATTTGGTTCTCACATGTAATATTTACACCATCCTCACATTGGTTTAATCTTGGAGGGACTCACAGGCAATCTATAAAGGAGATTTCAATATGTTGTGCAGAATATAAAGTTTCTCAAAAACTACTGCAGTGTAATGATTTCACTACATATGTTTCATTAGAGCGTTGGTTTGGTGGGGTTTTTTTTACTTTAGTGACTACTCCTCACCTTGACAATACTGATAAGATGGGAACAATCCATAAAATAGGGATTGATAATGACAGGAACAGATTTATAGCACAGCACAGAGATTAAGATCAAGTCAAACAGACTTTGTTCCTGATTCAATGCTTCTAAAGCAATTTTTTTTACTATATGAGAAAGACCCTCAAGTTCACAGGAGGGGGAGATAAAACCTTTGTCTGAAGTTGGGCCAATAAACAGGAATGACTTAGGCTTGGGAGTGCTGCAAGGAACATTGTTAGCTCCTGTGAGAGGGAAGATTCACATCAAGTTTATTTTTATAAAGCAGCATCCACCTAGAAATGAGTGCAAACTAAAATGTTATATACTCTGAATTTCGTGGGCACTTGAAATCTCATTTTTGCAGTGAGATTTTGATTCCAAAAAAGGCCAAAACAGTGACAGATATGCAAAACTGGTCATACTCTGGGGCGAATAAAATCTGGATTTCAACTTTAACATTCCGCCCCACCTGATCATCAAATCCCTTCCATGTCCCTCCAGTTCCTGCATGAAGGCTGGTTGTAGCTGAAGAAGGAATTTATCTCCAGACATAGACAGGACTAAAGATAAACCCACTGGCAATGTGGGAAGAGCAGGCTGGATCCCACCCTGCCAGACCCCATGGGGAGGGCAAGCAGCCCGTTCAACTCCTCTGGTGAAGTCAATACTCACCAGATCAATGTTTTTTTCTGGAAAGCAGTGGCTTTCTGAATAGAAATAGGGATCATTTCTCATTACTTAGCATATCTAAGGTATAGCTGGCTCACAGCCAGTACTGACAGCAATGACATGCTCAAGACAGCAAATGTGTTCTACACACACATTATTGTTACAAAATCCAATGCTAACTCTGCACAGAGCAGCTAATATGCCAAAAATATCATACATATATATTATTTAAATTATCCATTGCTGAGCACACTGTAGGAAGGCTAGTAAATTTAGTTTCTCTTACCTGCCATCTGCATTCGTATTTAGTGGTGAATTATATGTTTTCAATATGTTTTCTAGCAAGTTATTTACACAAATCTCATTAACAATAAAGACAGAGGGTTTATATACAATTCCTGATCTACTGACTGAAATTGCATACCAAGATGTCAGTATGACTTTGAACAGAACCTGGAAAGCTATGCTGCATAAAACCAAATCACTGAAAGAAAACCCTCATTGCTTTAATGCTCCATACTGACTTTTTCCTTCCCTCTCTCCTCTGAAACAAAACCACCCTTAGCTGGTTCTGCTGATTTCCTGCAGTATTTTTGGTAGTGCCTAAGAGTTGTAAGGGCAGGATTACGGTGCAACATACAAAAAGCAGTTTGTTTTTAGCCCTGTGTGAAGCTTACTATCAGGGTTTGAAAGTAATTTTCAGAAGTAGGTTTCCTTAGCAGACATTTTCTGGGATGCAGTCAGTGTTCAACTTGCCAGGTGCCTGATGTGTGATGCAGTGACGTTACAAGGCTGATTACTTGGATGGCTCTGAAGTGAAGGCATCTGCTTAGGGCTGTTGGCTAGTCAGAATAAAAGGCACTAATTGAGTATTTCTTGCCATTTCAGGTTTGTCCCCCTGATTAACCACTTTAAAAGTCGCTCCAGGGAAAGGCACACAGTTATCTTTAAAATGGAGAGGCATGATTAAACATTCCTCTGCTAACAAAAGAAAATAATAAAGAGAAGGCAAAGTAATCATCTCCAGCATGGCTGGCAGGTTATTGCTGTATTCAAACTGGCTCTTAACTCTTTCAGCCTGGCAGAGGAAAGCCTGAGTGACCTTATGGCAGTTGCCAAAGAATCCCATGACTATTTGAACAAATTTACTAGTTTTCCCAAGCTAATTTTTTCTATCAAAATTTAGCTATATCCACACATATAGATGAGTATATATTGGCACCTTCTTTGAGGTGAACCATATGCCCAAACTTAACGTATGCAAAGCCTATAGCAGAGATCAGTAAACTGTTGCCATTACCAGTTTCTGACATTTGAACCTTCCACCTTGTTTTTAGTGAAAACAATTTTAACGTGTTAATGTACAGATCACCATAGCTCTAATTTTACTCTTCCAAATTACACACCTGATAACTAGGAACTACCTCAATGATCAGCATTTCCACTGGTCTTTTACNCTCCCCTTTTTTCCAAAGGTTGTACATCCTCTTTTTCTCCCCCAGCTCCTTCAGGAGCTCTTTGCTCATCCAGACTGGCCATCTGCCCCTTAGCCCTGTGTGAAGCTTACTATCAGGGTTTGAAAGTAATTTTCAGAAGTAGGTTTCCTTAGCAGACATTTTCTGGGATGCAGTCAGTGTTCAACTTGCCAGGTGCCTGATGTGTGATGCAGTGACGTTACAAGGCTGATTACTTGGATGGCTCTGAAGTGAAGGCATCTGCTTAGGGCTGTTGGCTAGTCAGAATAAAAGGCACTAATTGAGTATTTCTTGCCATTTCAGGTTTGTCCCCCTGATTAACCACTTTAAAAGTCGCTCCAGGGAAAGGCACACAGTTATCTTTAAAATGGAGAGGCATGATTAAACATTCCTCTGCTAACAAAAGAAAATAATAAAGAGAAGGCAAAGTAATCATCTCCAGCATGGCTGGCAGGTTATTGCTGTATTCAAACTGGCTCTTAACTCTTTCAGCCTGGCAGAGGAAAGCCTGAGTGACCTTATGGCAGTTGCCAAAGAATCCCATGACTATTTGAACAAATTTACTAGTTTTCCCAAGCTAATTTTTTCTATCAAAATTTAGCTATATCCACACATATAGATGAGTATATATTGGCACCTTCTTTGAGGTGAACCATATGCCCAAACTTAACGTATGCAAAGCCTATAGCAGAGATCAGTAAACTGTTGCCATTACCAGTTTCTGACATTTGAACCTTCCACCTTGTTTTTAGTGAAAACAATTTTAACGTGTTAATGTACAGATCACCATAGCTCTAATTTTACTCTTCCAAATTACACACCTGATAACTAGGAACTACCTCAATGATCAGCATTTCCACTGGTCTTTTACCAAGGCCATAGTAGGTTTGAGAGACCATTTCTTCTCTTTCTTATTAACTAATGCCTGAGAGATACTTACTTTTTCCCAGCTTACTGCCAAAATTAAAGCCTTAATACCACAACAAGATCTGTGCTGAGTTCACAATGTCACAGACTTGTTCTGTGACCTTTGACAAAGTACTTTATCACAGACATTTATGTGACTGTGGTTCCAGCAATATATTTTTAGGGTCCTACACATTGCAGAAGAAACTTCCTTTATCAGTGAAAGTTTAACATAATTAGTGTCAGTTCACCACTAATAGAAAAGTTTTAGGTAGTGCTTTAATTCCTTACATTTCATTTATGTACTGGATAATTCTTGGAATGGTCTTCTAAATGGTCTGCAGCATTCTTTTAAAGGATGGATGCAGACAAAACCTACACTGTGACCTTCAGCTGTAACAAGGCCCACTTTTTAAAATTAAATTATTTCTGGAAAAATATTCCTATCTACTCCCAGGAAGACTAAGTGTGAAAGTAAAAGAAGCTGTTAGGTTTGCTAGCTATGGTAAAGAAAAGAACATAAAATGGCACATTTCAGGTTTTTAACCCCAGATTGGCTGTAAAGCTTCAAATGTTTAAGTTGTTTGCTTTGTTTTCACAGCCTCTATAAACTGTTGGCAAGACTTCTGCAGACTAAAACTCTTAACTAAGATGTATCCCCAGATCTCCCAGTTTGGAATGAAACTAAAATTCTGTAACATAACTCTGGGAAAAGAAACTCCCAATGGTACAAACTGGAGCTGCCTTTCCAAGCCCACCCCCAAATTTGACTGTCCTTGTGACGAGGCCTTAAGGTATCCAGGAGTGTGATGGACGTGTTTTCACCTTTTGCTTAAGGCGCTCCAAACCACCAACAGCCCTTTTTATCTTCAAAGTTCATGTCACTGGACAGCAGACTACAGCAAGACACAGAAAAGTCGGGTCTGCTGGGTAAAACATGGAAATTGCAAACAAATCTCCTCCCTGCTCATTATATCTTGCCTTGCTCTCAGTCCAGCAGGGTTTCCCAAAGTTACAACACTCTAGCTACAGAGGCTCCTTTGGATCCCCAGGAAATTTCCCTTTTTCTCTTCCCCTTTGAAACCCAGATTTGAGTGTTTCTACAACTCTTCTCCACATCCCCACCTGTGCTAACAGTCCCAGCTCACTGTCTCCTTACTAATTCCTCCCCTGGGAACTTCCCCAAATGAGATTTCTCAGGTGCTTTCTGGTGCTGTCTTTTCTTTGCCCCCTGAAAAACACTCAATCAGACTCAATATTCAGTGCCAGATAGGAAAATGCCAGGGCACAGCGCTTCTGCTGCATAGCCAAGTTCTTTTATCAAGTAGGCCAGGAAAATAGAGTAAAGGGTGGTGAAACACACACACAAAAGGCATCATCTCCATCAGAGCTTGGAAACAGATTATATGCTTTGCAGGCTGCATGGAGATGGTTCACCCAACAGAAACCTTTTCCAGTGGTGTCTATATTGCTACCAAAAAACTCCTCACAGCAGTGAGCAGATTGAACTGTGCACCTCACTAACACAGACTAGCTTGTACATTCAGAACTTTTCTGCTTAGGAGCCATTTCTGCAAAATTAATTTTAATCTTCCTTTTGGTTCATGTTGCTGTTGTATTGATCCGCTGTGGAAAGGCTACACAAAAATCAGGAGAGAGATTGGAACACATATATGCAGTTACAGGGTCCCAAATACAGGCACATCCTTTTAAAATATGACTCTGATTCTGTGAGATTAAAGATTGAATTATAACTAGTTTCTTTGAACTCTCACTCTGAGATGTCTTAGAGGAGACCTGACAAAACCCAATCTTCACCGCACTTAAACATATTTTCTGAATCCTTATCTGTTCAGACTCATGTCTTGGTTTTTGTCAAAGATAACTGAGAGGTTACGCAGGTCTAAACATAACTCTTCCTATCAGCACTAAGACTCCAAAAAATTCTGAATTGCAGCACTTTATACTGAAGGGATCCCTAAACAATTCTTTTCTTCTCCCAATCATTCAAGAACTTGAAAGTCCAGTGAGTAGCCTCAGATCTTTCATTCCCATAAATTTAACAGAGGTCACAGCATGGCCAATTCAGCTGAAAAGTGTTATTACAGAAAAACTTGATGATACTTTTATGTTCACTGATGTGAACATAATTCTCTGAATCTTTTAGCTACATATAGCCTGTCTTATCCACAGAGACACTTCAGCAGATATATACGGTACCATGAGCAAAGTTAAAAGTGATGAATACTCTGATTTATAACTTCTACTCATAACAAGATGATAGAAAATCTTAAATGTATGGGTGTTATTATATACACTGTGTAACTTTGCTCAGCAGAGAAGGAATGGGAAAGAAAAAATATTTATCCCATCTGAACTGAGGTGACACTTCCTTGAATGACCCTTGTTGCCTGTGAAGAATTGAGCTGATCTCTCTAACCAATGGACAAAAATCCGAAAGATAGGGTTAGCTCTGTGGGTACTAAGTGTGGATCTGAATCCATAATCTTTCTTGGGTTTAAGGACCACACACGGGGAGAAAGATGCATATAGAGAAGGGCTTTTCTTCTTGACAGATTTAATCATCTAAAGAGAGAGATCACAACCCACTGAGCTGACTTTGCACCTCCTAGAGATCAACCACTGGATTGTATCTGCATAGGCACAAGAAAGTAATTATTATAACTAACCTCATTAGCAATAAGGAGCTAGACAAACAGGCCACATGCTCCTCCTTCCATTTTAAAGCTGTGGTGACAGACTCAAGTGAGAGTCCCTTGGTAATACCCCCAAAGCAGCAACTGCCTCCATCCACTTTTGGGCTCCAGTTGTACATCAACAGGTTGTCAGCACTGGTCTCAGAGTTTAAGCACACAGCCTAGAAAAATATTACTTTGTTAATCTTCATTAGAAATCTACTTTTAAAGCTGATTCGCAGTGAAGTCACCCAGTCAGATGAAATCATTCCACACTAAACAATCCTGTTAGGGATGCTTATCCAAGCAAAGGACGTTCAATTGCATTTTCATTAGTAGCACTATGTGGTTATTGTCCTTAAAGAGACAGGGCTCTTAGACTTAATCTGTTTGCTTAGAGTTGAATTTTCTCAAGGACTGAATGTTAATTTTTAGTACTTTCTGCCATTACAAAGTCAAGTTGCCTGTAGATCAATAAAACAAAGACTTGAGGACTAAAGGTGGTCCTACCCAGTTTCCAGGTGTGCCAGTGCTGAGAGATCTCTGAAATTGTAAGAAGTTGTGGTTATCTGATTCTAATGATGCACATTATTAAACAGAACACTATTAAATGAGAAATTCACTAGCTGTGTTAAACAGCAGGTGATTTACCTATCAGGCAAAGAGTATATTTAAACAAAAAATAGGAAGTTTCTCTGTGCTAAATTCTGTATATCTCAAGGAGATGGCAAAGATGCTTGATCTCATCTTTTTTACTCTCCATAGCAATTTTCTGGAAGAACAAGTC
Organism: Pitta sordida; assembly: GCA_013390025.1. Taxonomy (NCBI): domain Eukaryota; kingdom Metazoa; phylum Chordata; class Aves; order Passeriformes; family Pittidae; genus Pitta; species Pitta sordida. The sequence continues at coordinate 267,899 of WEKX01021747.1, forward strand.
CTCCCATTAAACGAGGGGGAGAGTTTCTTCTTTCCTTGGCTTCTACCACTCTTTCCTATCTGTGGGACAAAGCAAAACCTAAGGCAGAGTTCACCACTGACTTACTGAAGTAAGCAAATAGCTCTTGGACTCCTCCTTCAACCTTGACCTGAAGACAGCCATGGATTTGGGGAACCTGAAGTTGAGCCTTAATTTTTGAAAGCAGAAAAGAAACTCTATCTTTCCCCAACACTGCTTTTTACTTTATAGTTTATTCTGTGCTTTCTTGCCTATCCCTTCAGGGAAGATGAGATCACATTTTGTGTTCTGTTCCCATATATTTGCACTGATTTCTGTAGTGCTAACTTTAGTTAAAGACAGGGTATATTTTACTAAAGTTTTTTCCATTTATCAGTTTACAAAAAACGTTTCTACATAACAAACAGTGTATTATAAAATTAGTAAATAGTGGTTTTGTATCTTGTACAGCTTTGCACTAAAGCCATTACTGTAGACAATCCCTTGAAGACATCTCAGAATCACAGAACCATAGAATCAGTAAGGTTGGAGAAGACCATAGAGATCAAGTCCAACNTGTTCAGACTCATGTCTTGGTTTTTGTCAAAGATAACTGAGAGGTTACGCAGGTCTAAACATAACTCTTCCTATCAGCACTAAGACTCCAAAAAATTCTGAATTGCAGCACTTTATACTGAAGGGATCCCTAAACAATTCTTTTCTTCTCCCAATCATTCAAGAACTTGAAAGTCCAGTGAGTAGCCTCAGATCTTTCATTCCCATAAATTTAACAGAGGTCACAGCATGGCCAATTCAGCTGAAAAGTGTTATTACAGAAAAACTTGATGATACTTTTATGTTCACTGATGTGAACATAATTCTCTGAATCTTTTAGCTACATATAGCCTGTCTTATCCACAGAGACACTTCAGCAGATATATACGGTACCATGAGCAAAGTTAAAAGTGATGAATACTCTGATTTATAACTTCTACTCATAACAAGATGATAGAAAATCTTAAATGTATGGGTGTTATTATATACACTGTGTAACTTTGCTCAGCAGAGAAGGAATGGGAAAGAAAAAATATTTATCCCATCTGAACTGAGGTGACACTTCCTTGAATGACCCTTGTTGCCTGTGAAGAATTGAGCTGATCTCTCTAACCAATGGACAAAAATCCGAAAGATAGGGTTAGCTCTGTGGGTACTAAGTGTGGATCTGAATCCATAATCTTTCTTGGGTTTAAGGACCACACACGGGGAGAAAGATGCATATAGAGAAGGGCTTTTCTTCTTGACAGATTTAATCATCTGAAGAGATCACAACCCACTGAGCTGACTTTGCACCTCCTAAAGATCAACCACTGGATTGTATCTGCATAGGCACCAGAAAGTAATTATTATAGCTAACCTCATTAGCAATAAGGAGCTAGACAAACAGGCCACATGCTCCTCCTTCCATTTTAAAGCTGTGGTGACAGACTCAAGTGAGAGTCCCTTGGTAATACCCCCAAAGCAGCAACTGCCTCCATCCACTTTTGGGCTCCAGTTGTACATCAACAGGTTGTCAGCACTGGTCTCAGAGTTTAAGCACACAGCCTAGAAAAATATTACTTTGTTAATCTTCATTAGAAATCTACTTTTAAAGCTGATTCGCAGTGAAGTCACCCAGTCAGATGAAATCATTCCACACTAAACAATCCTGTTAGGGATGCTTATCCAAGCAAAGGGCGTTCAATTGCATTTTCATTAGTAGCACTATGTGGTTATTGTCCTTAAAGA
>WEKX01021747.1:269748-367701 GCA_013390025.1 Pitta sordida
GAACAGTACTGGGCCCAACACTGACCCCTGTGGGACTCCACTGGTGACTGGCCGCCAGTCCGATGTTGCACCATTCACCACCACCCTCTGAGCTCGCCCTTCTAACCAGTTTGTAACCCAGCATAAGATGCTCCTTTCCAGCCCAAGTTTCACAAGTTTCTCCTGAAGCTTATTGTGTGAAACCGTGTCAAAGGCTTTGCTAAGGTCCAAGTACACAACATCCACAGCCTTTTTGTCATCAACCAGTCGAGTCACTGGATCATAAAAGGAGATCAAGTTAGTCAGGCAGGACCTGCCTTTCCGAAATCCATGCTGACTAGATCTAATGTCATGGTTGTTCTGCAGTTGCTGTGTAATGGCACACAAGACCATCTGTTCCATGACTTTGCATGGGACTGAGGTCACCCTCTCTGTGAAAAAGTTCCTTCTAATATCCAGTCTAAATCTCCCCTGATGCAGTTTAAGACTATGTCCTCTCGTTCTATCACTGGTAGCCGGAGAGAAGAAACCAACCCCCACCTGGGTACAGCTCCCCTTCAGGTAGTTGTAGAGAGCAATAAGGTCTCCCCTCAGCCTCCTCTTCTCCAAAAGATGTTTCCACTATTGCCACCGATATTGAGGCCAAGCTTCCAATCTGCTACTTCAAAACTGGGGAGGCCTGACATTGCGCTGAATCATTCACACAGGTAAAAATAAATATTGATTTGATATGCTGCTAAGGCTGAAATAAAATATTAAGCCAAGATTATGAACAAATCCAGTGCAGGAGAAATCAGTCTAATAATAAAAAAAGAGGAATCAATAAAACATATCTTGTACACGGCACTGATGTTTAAATTGGATTAATTCTGAAAACTTGAGACATTCACCACAATAGCCATTACTGCTCTGACAATGCAGAAGGTAAGGATATTGCAGGGAAGGTACATTCATAGTTCATGACACCCTCAAGACTGAAGTTAGACAAATATTAATGTGCTCAACCTTATATGACAATAATGATAGTATTAGCTCCTGATCTTTTTCAAGCCAGATTAAGTCAGGGATGGCTTCAAATTATTTCCATTGCATAGTTCCTCATGGGCTCACTTGTGATCCACATCAAAGACCAGCACCACCAGAAATGCATAAAGAAGCCAGAAACAAAACTTGCTCACGGTGGAGATAAAATTCCCATTAGTTTCAGATGAATTAGGATTTTGCTGGGTTTGTGCTGCCTTTAATTAGCATTCAGGCACAATGATAGTTTCTGTTAAGTGTGTGCATGTCGTGCCAGCAACACTTCATTATTAAGGCCTCCGTTCAATTTTCCCCTTGTTTGAGATGTATTAAGATGGACACTGTAATTAGTGCAGGGTGAGGGTTTTTTCATACAGTCATCTCAAATGGATGTAACTACAGAAGAGTAGTTACAACAAAAGGGAAGGCACATGGTCATGTCTAATGCACAGGAGACAGTGAGGAAGGATAACATGTGAGTATGAAAAAGCAATGCCATCACAGCAGCAGGTTCATTCAGCTACAGCCACAGTCATGGCAAATCTGAGAATCCCAACTTAACACCAAGGTCTTCAACTGATCCTCCCTCCCTTCCCAAGAATTTTTGGTCTGGAAAACTATACCTCCCTGGAGCCTGCACACATTGCTGGTGTGCATCCTTCAGATGAGTTCCAAGTGCCGCTCTGGGCTGGCACCCTGAATGCCCAGCAGTGGTTAGAGAAGAACAAAAAACTTCAAAAAACACACCTCGTGCAAATTAAAAAAAGCACCACACTATTTTATGGCTTCCTGAAGAAAACTAAAACAAATATATAAGGATTAACCAGATTCCCGAGTTTGGGGAAAATTGTATCACTCTCTTATTCTAGCTGTGATTTCCAAGAACATTAAAATACAAAAGCTATTTTAACTAGAACAGGAAATATTTTTTTTTTTACTTCATTTAGTTCATTTTGATTTCAAAATAGTAAGATGTCTTGACCCCAGTGCTATGGAAACTGAGGGCTATTCAGACATACTTTGGTTTGTATTGTCCTGAAACAGAAACCATGACCTACAGAACTCCTGAGAGAGAAAATAAATGCAGTCAGATTGAGATCACTGGAAAACTGAAGGAGGAGAAAATTCTTCACTTTTTCCCCTTATGTAGAATTCTCATATATAATTATAACAATTTGTTCTTATCTCTAGTGCCATAGCACAAAGAAATGTGGCAATCAGTAATGCCTATTTTCAATACAATTTATTTAATAACTTGAATAATGGGAATAAATCTACTGACCATAGTGAGTCCACAGTACAATGAAGGAACTGATAAAATACTATACCAGTAAAAAATGTTCTGAGACATAATTAACATAGACAAAATCTGAAATGGAATCAATAGGGGTTTTTTTAAGAACAAATAAATTACTTTGAGCTGTCTGACTAAAAATAGCTTCCTTCCATCAGTTAACTAGTGCATATAGAATTTTTATTCCCGTTGAGTTTTTATGTCATCACATTGTAATGGTTTGCTGGTAATCCTTTGGCTTTAATCATGAATCCAAATTAAAATATTCATTTCTGCATGTATTTGCATTTACTGAACTATTCTTTCTTTAATTTCATGTAAATTTCACAGCTCCTGCATTCATTTCTGAAGCCTTATTAGCCAAAAAACAGCTTTAATATTCTAACACATGGTTGTATCAAATACATTGAAGTAGGGTTTGCAAGGGAGAAATCTCACAAAATATCACAGCCGAAGAAAGAGAGAAAATAGAGGGAAAATTCCAGCAGCTTGGATTTAAAGTGTTCAAGAATCGACAGAGGAAGAGCTTTCCCATTCTTAAGAAAGGAAGAGGAGTAAAAGTTGTATCACCAGCTTTAAACCCTGTATGAGAAGCCAAGTCTTGGTCCTTCTGAAAAGTAGAATTTGTATTCTCTTGTTTCTTATTATTCAAGGCTGCCTTTAGCACCACTGGCACAATTGAGGACACTGGCTGGGTTCTGAGAATTTGTCAGGCTGATACAAAAGATTTACCCTTTGTGATAAAACACCATTAAAACCACTTCTCATCCGTCATAGCTCTGAGCAAACGTGCCGTGGATTGACCTCACCAACCAACATCTGCTGTAACCTACTTGGCCAGCACTTTTCATCATAAGATAGCCATCAAAATAATTCCTAACTTTCAGTCTGAAGATATAAAATGAATCACACAATATTTACGTGCCCCGTGGTCCTTTTGGCTCAGACATTATGGCATACCAGGGTTTAATGATCTTAATAACCCCATATGGCTTGCTGAGAAATTAGATTTTCCCTTTGGTTGCAGAAGGCAATTTTCAATTATAGCAGATGGCAAAACAGTGAAGGTCTGAGAAGTCAAGAATGGACTAAGAAACCTCAGATTAGTACTTAGGCCTTATGTTGCTCAGGCTAATAATGTCAGTGGTTGAATATTTGCCCCAAATGAAAACAATCTTGAAGCAGAGCATGGCATTTCAGCAGAGCAGTCCCTCAATTATACCCACTCTTCAGAGGGCCCAGGCCCAACTGAGACACCCATGAAGCCTCAACTGCATATGGAAAAACAACCCATGGTGCATCACATACACAGCTCAGCAACTATTAAGACTCAATTTAATTTGAAACTGGAGAGAGCCATGCTGAACTCCAGGACAATTGAAGATAGAGATCCTTCAAAACATGATATAACTAACTTTCTCATTGAGACTCTATATCCCCTTAACAGCTCTTTATTTTGCTTTTTTTTCCCCTTCAAGCAAGAGAAAATAAATCTATATTGAGAGCATGGGACTTGCTGCCCGCAAAAGGGAAAATAAGAAAGAGCCTTTCTATTGAAAAGGACTTTCTACCACTGTGTTAACACTTCCTCAGATGCTGAGGTCCTCAAGGCACACAGGGGTTGAGGAATGACAGACATGGCCTCATCCAGTTGTGGTTCTGTACATGGGTCAAGCATCACAAAATGTGAAAGAGGTTCATGTCACCTACCCCACAGCAAGTGACAATAAGGATTTTGGTCCATATCTGACTCCATTCCTAGCTGTAGTATGGCTGCTGGTGCCAGGGTCTCCTGGGAAAATTGGCTCCTCATTAGGGAAATGAATCTGCCCACCACAGGTGGAAATTCACACCTCTTCCCAAAGGGACTGCCCTCATGCCATAGGGAACCTATGACTAGTGGTGGGAGGTGCATCAGGAAGTGCCATCTGGAAGGATGTCTGTGAACTGTCTCTTCCCAGAGCATCCCCGGACTTCATCCCCTGTCCTCCTTCCCTTGATCTAGAAATTGTGGATGTACGGGTTTTGGCGGGGAAGAGGAACCAGAGTTTGTGGCACATTTCTTCAACATTATCTCCAAGTAATGCCTGGGAAATATATTCATGATAATGAGGACTGCTGGACAGAGCTATTCAAAATCTTTGGGGGTTAGCAAAGATTTTCCTGTGTCCTTGCAGACTCTGCTCCTCAGCAGGACCCGCTGCCAATTCCCTCCCTCCCAGAAAGGCAATGCATTCAGAATGCAATAAATCTGTAAGGATTTTTCTGCTGTGCCTTTTTATGTGTTCAGTGGAAGGCAGGGCTCTCTAATGCCTCTTGCACAATTCATGGGGAGACACACGAAGTAGAAAATAGCACCTCTGTTAAGTAGTACACGATTGCTTTAGTGATGAGTTAACAGAGGGAATCTCTTATGAAGGCACAGTGGGGGGAAAAATCTAAAACAGCTGAAGGCTCACAGATTTACTTCTAAATCCTCTGCATTTTTCCCAGTGACTTTTCAAACACTTACAAAAGGTTTAAAATAATTAATAATGATCAAGCTTTATGCAGTATCTGCCAGAACAAAAGACATCTCAAAAGGCATCTCATCTTGGTCAGTGTATTACAGGCAGGATCAATCAGGACTCTTTAACCCTGATTATTCAGAACTTTCAGGCTAAAAATTCAATATTCAGCTGCTTCTTCATTCCCTAGATTCCTTATTTTGCACCTTTGAAATAGGACTATGTTAAAGTAACTTGAGAATGGAATTCTAGTGAAATATTAAATAATCAAAAATAAATAATGCAATGATGTGATGATACAGTGCAGTCAGTGGGCATTAAAATGGAGACAGAATAAAAGAGCTCAAGAAATGTACGGATTTTTAGGCTGAAATAGAAAAACAAGAAACACAATGACTGATAATTCTAATCTGTGGGAAATCTGTAGTGCAATGTATACTTTGCTCTGAACTACTCTCCTAATGTCTTTACCTCTTCAGAAAAGGGAATAAAAAGAAAGAGAAGAATTAGCAGCATCAAATTACTCCAGCAATTGTATTAGGCATATTGTAATATACATAATAGATGAGATATTATTAATACAGAGCTATTCCATTGAGATGCTCTGGATAATATAAACCACGAGTATGCTCAAAAAACCCTTCTTTCTCATGTAGCATTTTAAGTATGTCTACTTTAATTTTGTATTACTTTTTAAATGAGCATCATTTTCTCTGGATTCTGATTCTCAGCTCTGAATCATATGTTCTTTCTAGGTCTAGCTATCAGTGACATGGTTCCTATTTTATACGTTGAGACTTCCTCCACTGAGGACAAAGGCTACCTTCCTTGACTGTGATGATGCGAAAACATTTGATTGCAAAACCATTTATCTACACATCCGGTGGGATCCTTGAAGGTCACATTGGGGGAAAAAAAAGCCGTGGAAGGTATACAGTTCCTTGCAGAAAGAAAAGTCTGGCAACAGTGAGCTGTTCTAGAGTTGGGATACATGAGAACAGCCCTAATGGCATCAGAAATTTTGGTGCTACAGCTGGGAAGTGAGTGGGCACTGCATTGTGCAAACAAGACATGGAATGCAGAGTATCTCCACTTGTGTTAAGATGTTTTGGGAGCTCTGAAACAAGATATTTCTAAATATCGTTTTTGTTCTGGACCAGAGAACATTCTCCTTTTTACCACCTTCACAGCTGAGGAATCGAGACCTGTATAGCACATTTATCTTATGCTTGCAATTCAAAGCAAATTGCTGCTGCAAAACCTTTTAGCATGACAGTTATATTTCACTTTACTGACAGAGAAAAGGCGTTGTGTGAAACCTTTTTTGGGAACCCACACTTCCTCCCTTCCTGTCTCTTTAAATATGAAAACATCATGAGATGGTTTATTCTGCGCACTGACAGTCCTTGCCTGTAGATGCCATAACTGCATTTATTTCTGATGTGTCATTCAACAAAAAAAAAATCCAACTGCACAAAGACAAGTCAAGTGTCCTCCTTCAGTGTAAGGGGATTTGGTCCTTTATCTTCATCAGCCTAGGTTAGGTAGAAGCTTTTATGTCTGTGTGTCTCAGTGATGATGACTATATTAGAAGAGACTCCTAATGATTTATCAGATTACCAGAGACAGTAATTCTGGACTCTGCCAAATTTGCCTTGATAAGCAGCATTCCACACAGCTGCTCTTGCAGCTACATCTACCAACCAACGCTGGCCCTTTTGTCTTCCAGGTTTTTTCTCTATAATATACGTGTTATCACACCTTTGAAAAGAGTGGCCAGGACAGGGAGGGGAACGGTGCTCCAGAGACCAGAGCACTCATGCAGGGGGAAAAGGTCCCCAAGTGCAGGGCAGGGTGGGCACGGTCACAGCCAGGCATTTGGTGACAACAGAAAGAAAAATCCCCAGTGGTTCTGAACCTGTCCAGTCATCAGGAGACTGAAACCAAGAACAGGCAAAAGGCTCTGCCTCCCTCAACTGTCTCTCAAAGGGCTTTCCTCACCACGGACACTCTACTTCTCTTTTTAGTTCTGAATGCCCACTGGCACCAAGACCACCTTACTCTCATTCTCTGGGAGATAAGATATCTGCATGTCTGCTCTCACAAACCAACCAAGTATTTCCAGCAGCTTGTTCCAACAGGGAGGTTTTTTCCTTTTCAAAATGTCATCTTTGGTAAATTCTCACATAGAGGAAGAGTCTCTCACATGGTACACCCCTCTTAATTCCCTACAACAGCACCAGGAAGAGAAGTGGTTTAGAACACAGAGTTGGCTGCAGGGAAATGTATCACCATGAGACACTCAAATAAAATCTTCACATCCCTGCACACACAAATTGCAGGAAAATACAAGGAGGTTGATTCCTGGCTACTGTAGGGTTCAGAAATTTGACTGTTTCTAGTAGAGATGAACTCTTAAACAAGCCCTTGGGATCACAGAACAGAGCACAGCAGATTTAAACAGATGTAAGACCAGAACTACACTGCAGATAATAACCTGCCTGCCATACAGATGAAACAAGGAAAAAGAAGAAAGTTGAGGTTCAGTGTAATTATACAGGATTTGTCAGGTTCATCTGCAAGTATATTGGGGCTGGATCACCACCTGTACTGACTGGCAGAGTTCACTGAAGATAAAAGCATTGTATTAGTCTACAGCAGCTGAATACATGGCTCTGCTGAATGCTGGTTGACACATCACTTGCACTGACACTGTCTTTAACGTTGTGGTGAAGAATGGCTCAGCATTTGTGCAGTCGTTCAGCACCAGCAACACGTGGACAAGTGGCACAGCACCCACCCCTGCAGCTTTACATCCTTCTGCAGAGAGGCACATACTGCTTCAGCACTGAACTTTTGCTCCTGATAAATCATCACCTCTCTAACAATCCATTATAACTGACTATTAAACCACACTGTCTCAGGAAAGCTTGGACAACCAGGGAAAAGAAAAAGCTGCTACTCTAATTAAAGAAATAACTGCGTGCACCTCTACAAACCAGCTGGCTTTTACTCACAGTACTAACAAGAAAAATTACTTTATCTGCTTTACTAGGGAAGTGTGATTTTTCACTTGTTTTATCTACAGAATCATCTCATTGACTTTTTCTTGCCCTGTAAAGGCCAAACACAAATGATGTGGTGGATTGTAGCAGAAGCACTTCTTCATGTCAGTCAGATTAGAGTTAAATCCCTGTTGCATTTAGGAAGGAATTTGACAGGGACTGCACTTTAGAGAAAAGGCTTTATGATTCCCAGCTTCCAGTTTTGATGCAGCAATCTGAGTTTCTTTCCACACTTGTTCTCTCAACATGGGCAGTAAGATTGAAAGGAAAACTTGGAGAGAAATCCATAGACTGACGACTACATTTTTGATTTGCATACTCCTGTTGCTGTGATGGGGAGAGAGGTGATGCCTTCTTTCCCACTCCTCACAGCTTGAAAATAGATAACAGGACAAATACTGTATTATTTTTAAGAGAAGATGTCAAAATGAAAAAATGAAAACGTCAAAAAAGAGGCTGATATACAGCATTACTTAAAGACTGTTTTGTTGAGAAAAACTGACCAAATGATTTACGAAAGGCTTTTAACAGGGCAGTCTTTGGATTACAGTGAAGATGAAAAATAAATGAAAATCTATTTCAAGTTTACTTTAGCCTAGTCATTTGACAGATGAGGGCAAAACCTGGCAAGAACACAAGTTTTAATCTTCAGATGTAGTGACTTTATTTGCAGTTTTGCCGATTAGAAGTTTTCACTGTGCAAAATAAGAGCTTTTGAGAACATTTTCAGGTGTTTTCTGTTGAAATTACTTTTTTTTTTTTTTTATGAGAAGCTCCCATGAAAGGCACATGATCAAAAATACCAAAGATGCTTCTGGTCATGGCACAAAGCACATAAAGAAATTCTCCCAACTGTGTTGCAACAGGTGTGTCCAACACCTTCTTCCTTTCCCAGCTCTACATGCAAGCCTCACTCTTGATACTCATGCCTGCTAATTAATTACTGGATTAACCAGCCTAGTATCAAGATGCTCATGGCTGGAGGTGGATCTTGGAGCATGGACTTGTTCTCAGTATGCCCAGCCTGGCACATTTCTGTCTGGCCAGATGGGTCCACCATCTGCTCCTATCTGAAGGAAAACTTCCCGGCATCAGGGTTTTCCTTTTAACCTTTGTTTGTACAAGACCTTTGTTTCCTCTTTTGCTATTTTTTTTTCCTCTTTTCACCAAAAAAATCACCTGAAACACATCAGAGTCAAATTTAAAAGACAAAGGGGCATCTCCTCACAGCTTTGGAGTAGGCCTGGCATTACAAGAACACGGGCTTTGCACAAAGGACGCTGAACTGGAGCTGCCTCAGCACAGCAAAGGGCCACTTTGGGGGGAAAGTAGGAATACAGCAGAAGTTATTTCTACTTTACAGGCTGCAGAGAGCATAGCAAAACCCTACCAAAGTCCAGGAGTCAAAAGAAGCCTTCTGCTGTTCGCTCAAGCTATTTAGGACGTGCTGTGTTATTGTTCAGTATAGCATTTATAGCTCAAGGGAAGCAGTTGATCTCTTTGAGACTAGTAAAAAAAAAATCAACATGGAAAAATGGAGAGCTGATATCTAATTCTATGAAAATCTGCCACAGTTCTATATTTATTATAAGCCTATCCCAGCGCATCCTGCTCAAAGTCTTACAGAAAATGTGTTGCTAACTACCAGGAAATCATTTACTTTTTAATTTTTTCCCTTCACAGTGCTATTGCTTGGCTGTGTTAGAAGCCATAACTTGGAGAAGGGGGTGAAAATAAAATTTTTTAAAAGTATCAGTTGTCATCTACAGAAGGTATTACTGTTTTGGTCAAATCATTACATGTTGATATTACTTGGTGTTTTGATCATTTTGGTTTGGTGGAATTGAGTTTTGGTGATCACCATTATTGTCCAAACTTCAGACCTTGACCATGTTTGGCCAAGAGCTGCAGCGTTTGCTGTTGGCATTATTTCATTGCTGCTGACAATTCCCTCACTAAGAGCAACTGATTTTTAGCATCCTGTGCTCATTCTTGCATTGTATATTAGTTCAGGATTTAGATGCAGCCCCAGTCACTTCAGTCTGTGCTTCCTCCAGTAAAGCCTGAAGTTATGACATTGTTTGTCACTGGTTTTGCACACACACACTCCTTCTTCTCAGGGTGGTAGTTCCTGCAGGGTGATGCTTTCTTTCAATACAGTTTTCTGAGCATTTTTTTGAGATGCTGGACTGTGAAAGCACAGTTTTGAGATGCTTCCTAGTTCCTATGCCACCTTAGGGTGTTCCTCAGCAGAACTGCATCTTCAGAGCATAGAACAGCTCTTCTCATGCTTTACTCTGCCAGAACAAAAGTGTCCTTATTTTATCTAATTACTTGCAAATGCAGATGTAACCAGAGCTTCAGGTCTTCTTCTGTGTGCCTCAGAGAAAACCTGCAGAGTTAATTTGATTCACAAGACTACAGCATCTTGGAGACACTTTTAAATTTTAAATTGTCTTAAAAGCTCCTTCTAAAGGCCACAGAGTGTGTCCATGCAGTCCATGAGTGCTGAACACATAGAGAAAAGACAGTATTTTGCACTTCTAAAATGCACTAAATGTTTCCAAAAATGGCAATTTATAGCTAAATATATTTACATATGTAATTATCCCATAGTTCCAAGATGATGAATAAACGTTGAGAAATGATTTGGTTAGAAAAAGGATTAGTTCCGTGGTTATTAGTATGCTGAAATCACAAATCAGTAATTTTTTACACTAACATGGTATTCAAATGTCTTGATGAGGAAACAGTCAGTTTGCAAGTTTTCATTTTAATAGAATGTCGTGTTAATCATTTGTTGATGTCCTGAGCTACGTGCTTTATAAAATATGTATGTAATGATAAATACTAAACTTTTCATCCTAGGACACAGGCTGTGGAGTTTTCCTCCAAGCACTGAGAAAAGTGCTGCTGACCAGAGAAACCAGTCACATGTTGGAGATCTCCTAAGTGGAACTAATTAGATAAAGAAGGAGCTGTCACTCCTGCCTTCCCCTTGCTCCTTTCAGAAGGCCACCCCATCTAACTGTTGAGCTTCTGCTATTTTTATCCTTCCATCTTTTTCTGATATTGGCTTAGAACCTGAAACTGCATCTGTTAAGGTCCAAGAAACAAGCCAAGGTCCACCCACATAGAACCTATTACTTGTGCAGAAAGTATTTCAGAATCTTCTGAGTTAACTTTAAATACATTTTAGATGCAAAGTTTCTCCAGGTGGATGGGTCAGACACCTGCCATTCATATTTGCAGAGGAAGGGCTTAACAAGAAGTTGTACTAGAGCTGGTTTGCTTATGTTATCTACAAGATAAAGGAAATTCATAACATTATCACGGGATTTTTTTTCCTAGGGCAATAAACAAAACCCTAATGAAACTGCATTTATGATATAAACTCAATACAAATTTTAACAATGTTTGTCCCTATATCAGAGCTGTCAAGAGAGAGAGTCCATATTACATTTGAGACAATGTTGAGTTATACAGAATAAGTGTATACTTATGGGACTATTAATTTATAAACTTACAGAGAATAAGTGGTGTGCCTTCAGCAAACTGTGACTATTAGAAACTTTTAATGATTTCGGAAATAAACATTTAAACTTATCTTTTGAAGGGGCATCATTCCGAACTCAAGTTCGCTCCAGAATCATCTATGCCAAGCTGTTTGATTTTGTTGCTCACAGATATATTCTGAATCTGCAAGGTACTGCTCATGGCTCTCTAATGGATTCTTTCCAGCTCTCAGTGGCAAGGATATCATATTATAGCCAGGCTTTTCCAAAATCAGTGGGAGCTTTGTGTTAGCTTTGTGTACATGATCTCATGTGCAGCTGAGCTCCAATACTCCCAGTTGTCATAACATGAATAATCCCAATTAGATCCCTCTTTGTGGTTAGGAGAATGCTTGTAGAAGCATTCACTCGTTCTTGGGCACAGAGGTGAGCCATGATCAGGTCCCAGGGCTGTGCTGGGGTAAAAGCTACATGCACTCAAACATCCCCCTACCTCCCTGGTTATCCTGCAACCCTGGGCAGAAGCTCAGATGTGCTCCAAATGGATGATGGGGAGGGAAAAAGAAAAGGAAAAAATAGAAAGAGATAAAAAATAATCAAGATCTCAGGGTACAGTGTGGTATGCTGCAAAATTTAGCCTGTGTGCAGCTGATGAGATTGCTGGTGTGAACGGGAACTGCTGGCAGGAGGAAAGCCTTCAAGAGGAAGTTCTGCTTGTGTGCTTTCACTGATGCTGCCAAAAACTAAAACTTTCACCATACAACAGAAGTTTTTAACCACTGAAAGAAATGCATGAGGAAATGCCATGGTGGCTTGTTATGTATCACCATTACTACTAACATTAGACACTTACAAAGGACTGTTCAGCTGAAGACCACAAGGTATATCATGAAATATTTCACAAATCATTAGGTAACTAATGGCAGAACACTCAGTGTGAGTTAGGGAAGAGACTGAAAGGGTGACTTTGCTCATCCTTTAGGATGGATGCTGGTGGCACAGCTCTGAAGCTGTTAAAGTACCAGCAAAACAGTTAGTACAGGGAGTGGAAGAAGACTTTATCCAAAAAGAGAAGCAGAGTTACAGAGAGGATTTGGGAAGATGAACTTCAGTTTTCTCTGTGGGACTTCTGCCAAATACTCCAAGACAAGCACTTTTCCTTCAGCAGGACATACATTGAGATTATGTCAAAGTAATCTCCACTGGCCTTCACTCATTAGTATAGGCAGAAGAAATCAGCTCCCCAAGCAAGGAAACGCTTTTTCTAAATTTCTTAAGAAATGAGATTTCAGATACACGTGGAATATTTCACTGGAGCATAAACTCACCCAACCTTTTAATTTATTTTAAAACATGGCTCACGTTTCAGACAAAGCTGTTTCAAATTAAGAAAACAAAACCTTTTGTTGAGAAACAATGGAGTGTTGTGGTAGATCCCAGATCTCCTTTCATATCTCACTGATAGCAGTCCTTCTTCCTGAAATCGTGTGGATGTGTTGATTTGTAGAAAAATTGTCACCTACTGAATTAACAACAGGTCGGGTCCACTGCTCAGCCAGCTGTTACAGAGCTGTGTTAGGAAAGTATGTTGCCTTGTGACAGGTGCGGAATCCTGCCCAGGATGTTTTCAAACCCCCAAATTCATCAGGATTCCAACAGGTGAAGTGATAGAAGAGGAATTGTTTGGGGTGTTGGGGAGGAAAGAGGTTTCCCCTGTAAGTCAGGTTGAAGATTTTTTAAAATAATAACTGTAATAAAAAGTGTTTTTGAAATACACATTCAAAAACAGAGCTTTCTTAAGAAATAATATAAATAAACGACTGTGTCTGAGAAGTTGGTATAAACCAAGAAGGTGTTCATAAATCTGATTTCAAAAATAATGCAAAATTGTGGTTGATGTCACTGCAAATAAGCAATCAGTACTTTTACTACATCAGCAAGCAAGAGGGAATACTGTCAGCCTTTTTTCCCCACATTTAGTAGCTTTCAGTCAACTAGATGATTTTAAATGAGAATATGTATTTTGTAAAGGAGAGGAACATTCCAACAGACTGACTCCAGAGTGGTTCCAAAAGCAGTGACTATAGCAGTGTTCAGAGTTTAGCCTAGTTTAACATAGTGTTATAGCAACTGTGCAGAGCTGCTTCTGCAGATTGTGTTAAACTAAGCTTAGCACTACTTCTGTCATCTCTCTGGAGTCACTGGTCTCAGTCAAACCCCACTCATGGTGCAGAATGTACTCTGCTCATTACAGACAGCCCATGGCATACAGATTCTGCTACACTTGCTAGAAATACAAACTTGGGGTTTGGTAGCATAAGCCATCATTTATTTCTGCTTTTTTTTCTCCTTTTCTTTTAGTGAGAACATGTTCATTCTATTCCTTTTGCTGCTTTTTAGTATCCCTTGCCTTCCCACCCCATCATGAGATTTTTAAGTTACTGCATAGTGCATGAAATACACCCAGAGCAGTGTATAGTTATGTGAACAGCTCACTGTGAGCAGTTCAGCATGGCACAAACAGCATGGATAATCACATTTAACTCAGCCTACCTATCAAGCTGAGATCCCCTGAGATTTTGTCTCTGAAGACATGCCAGACTGAATTCTTTGGTTGAGGGAAAGTCACAGGTTAGAGCAGGGTCAACTGTAATTTAAGCGTCTCTCAAGTTCCTCTGTGTGCAGTTCTCATTCACACAGCCCAGTATCAGGAGAATAAGCATAAGAAGGAGTCTAAATGCAAGGACGTCTGAATTAATGTAAGTCTGATATCTGCATCTCTTCTGAATTTTGTCAGCTGCTCAGCAGTTCCTCTGGGATAGCGCTGTGATAGGATGCCACCATGTAGAGTGCAGCCTAAGGCCATTTGGCATTGTAAAGCAATCCCAGAAACATCACTGTGGGGTCACAGCATCTGCAAACGATGAATTCCAAAGTGCTGCAACCACTTTCACTAAGGTGTCAGTTAGTAAATATATTTCTCCTCTTCTGGTATCTCTGATGTTAGAAGACTGCTCTTGACAAGCACAGTAAAGATTTAAACCTCAGCAGGGAGAAAACCTATTTCAGTTGAAAGACCATCTTGGCCCTTGAATAAATGGGTATAAATGTGTTGTATATAAATTTAGCCTGGAAGTTAGCAGAAAGTTTTAGGCATTAGAAGGCATTCAGCCTCAGGATCAACAGCTGCAACTGGAAGTGCCCTACCAAAGGACACATTGTCACAGCTGATCAAAAGATCCCTTAATACCCAGAATGGAAGTGTCTTGGACTCACTTCTGTCCCAAAACTGAAAAAGTGACCTTAGAGAAGGCAAAGGAGAACTGAACCTTCCTGGCAATGTAAGGACACCATCCCTGGAGGTGTTCAAGAAATGACTGGACATGGACGGGGTACTTAGTGCCATGGTCTAGTTGACAAGGAGGTGATGGGTCAAAGGCTGGACTCTCAGAGGTCTTTTTCAACCTCAATGATTCTGTTATTCGGTGATTGCTGCCTTAGGGAAAGATGAGATAAGGGACATGGATGTGTCGGGGATGAGCAAGCCACAGAAGAACCCTGGAAGTCTACAAAAATATCTGAGGACAGGACAGGTACAGCAGACACCCCTGCTTTCAAGAGCAAGAGTTCTAGAGAAGGAATGTGCACCCAAGGGGAGCCTCGAAGTGCCTGAAGGAAGAGTTATCAGACCCTATACATTCAGCCTCCAAGCCCTTGGGATGTGATCCCACAGCTGCCTGTTATGCATGTGCAAGAAAAGTTCTAACCAGATGAGCCATAAGGCATAAAAGCAATTTTTCTTCTTCAGTCAAAGAGAGCAAGCTATTGCTGGCACTGAATAGCCTTGAATCAGTAGCAAGGTGAAAATGTGCAACTTACAGAAAAATACAGTCACCTGTTTCATTTGAAACTGGAAGTTTAAACCTCTAAGTACAAGTAGTAAAGGTATTTTGCCCCTTTTTTCTCATTAAGCTGTATAGCTCTCATCTTTCTGCTAATCAAAATGCTGTGCTGATTTAACAGTGTCACTGTGTTCTGAGAAAAGCTTAAGATAGCTCTTTTATCACCAGCTAGAACACCAGTGACTTGAAATTAGTTGTGTACATGTAAGGGAAAACAGACTGTCTGTCCCTCTGCCAGAACAAACAACTCATCTTCATCTGACTGCACAGAGTAGGGGTAAGGAATCCATAAGGAGGAAGAAGTTTTAGGATCTTAATAATGTGGGTTGCCTGACTCAGCTTTTTGACATTCTTATTTTAAAAAATAAATAATAATCTTGAAAATCCCATCAGCTGAAAAGCAAATTAACACTGCAAGTAGTAAAGCTCAGCCCTCCGTAAGAGTTCAAGTCTGTGTCCCCTTTTAATCAGACTTCAAAACCTAGCATGGGAAAGCAAAGTGAATTTTGGGGTTAGTTCGTATGTCTGGGTTTGTTTCATGGAGCATACATTTATATCTTTTTGAGAAAAGATGTGTAAATCCTTGGGATTGGGGATACCAGCTGCCTGCCTCCTGCCCACACCTGCTTCTCTGCTACCTGCCTTTGCATCCTGCCTGGGCTTCCTCTTGGGAAAACAAGTTTATCTTCTGTCTCTATCCTAATTGTTTCAGTTTTTCTAAACTGAAAAAAATCCAAGGTCATTAAAAAGGAAAAAAAACCCCAAGCCTGTTGTCATAGCAACAGACTCTCCACCCCACCTGCAAATACAGTGTTCCTCAGAGCCCGGGGGCTCACCATCATGGAGAAGGAGCACTCCCAAAGCTGGGGAGGGTTAATTTGACACCATTATTTCAGGAGCTTCCAGGGTCAGAGACCATCCACAGGTAGGGGACGTAGAGCAGTGATCCCTGAACTCAAGTGCCAGCTGGACATACAGCCCCGGACTAGGAATGAAAGAGAATTTGTTTTTCCCACCCACATGGAAGGGATCCAAGAGCTTCCGTTTCACAAACTGGATCTAAGAAAGCAGCTCTGGAGAGCGCACGGATGAGTCAAAGCCCAAAGGAAAGCCTACATGGCCTATTATTAGTTATGACACCGACATACGATGCTAGTCTGTGTCTAAAATTTATCGACCATTATCTCAGTGCCACACACATTTGTCTATATCATCTGAGGCTGTCCAAGTGTCAAACAGCAGCTTGCTCAGACACGGTCACATCAGAGGTAAGAGGCAGCCTTCAGTGCTCTATCAGAAGTAAATCCTAACTGACAGCACAAGGTTTGTCCCTAACCCAGGCACCATGAGGTTGAAAGGGAAATAGGAGAGCAGAGCAAATCCAGAACAAAGCACAGACCATATACCTCTAAATGTTTCATTACAAGTGTGTTACCAGCACTTCACCTCAGCCAACCCATTGCTTCTCCAAACAGCTGCACTGTGAACTCAACACTGACTCAGGGTCCTCTCAGCCCTCCTGGGATTTGTACAACACACCCATCCACGACAGTGCTTGTTTCCTATCAGGTTATGGAGAGCCCAAAGCCTTGCTGGGCTCAGTGACCTGTTTTCTTAAGCATCGCCTGTCATTTTAAAAGGTTCATCATTTCCCAGTGCATCACTCAGATCACGTTTGAAAGGCAATCTGTGTCCTTACGTGGCACTTGCCATTAGATGAGAAACATTTGTTATCACTGCGGAACAATCTCAATCTCATGAAGTTGTCACTTGCACGCAACCATGGGACAGATAATAAATACAATTAATGTATCCTAAATACAAGTGTCATTTTCCTTGCAGGAAACTTATTTCTCCTATCTAGCAACAGGCTCATGATCCAGAAACTTTGGTAAAGACAGCAAGTGTACCCCATCACCAATCTGGGAGGATTTGGCAGGACAGAAGTGTTTCATAGCAGCTTCTATACAGCATTTAAGGCTCACTAGTGAAATGTTCAAAAGGAAATTTTAGTCAATCTGCTAATAATAAGCAACATCACTTAAATTAACACGTATGGCATGCATATATAGCAACATTTTGCCCCGTTCTGGAGCTGGTCTACACATAGGTAAAAACAGACATAAGTAATTTCATACCTCCTCAGTATTCTGAAGCGCTCTTTATCTTTCTTCATGTAATGGCTTCTAAATGTCTCCATAATGTCAGAGTAATGAGACTACATTTATTTAGGATATATAAAGATATTTAAAATCAATCATTATTATTTTGTTCACTTTTCAAATAGAATAACAGCATTAAAATTACTACCTTCTACTTATTTCAGTTAAACATAACTTTCATTTTCCAGGCTCAGTAGAAAATGAGGAAGGTCATCCAAAAGAGAGCAGTTGCTTATTTTGCATCTCATATCTCAGGCTCAGTACTATTGTATTAGAGATCTAAAGCACCCAGGTGTCTGCATCAGAGTTTTTCTAAATAGGAACATTAAAGTTTCTGTTAAGCTCAAAAAAGCTATACTTACCCTTTCCAAACAGTCAGCACAGCACTGACATCACAGTGCAGTGGTTAAGGCCCTCTATTAGGGCCACTTAATGCAGATCCAGGTGAGCTCACTTGAAGTAGGGAGCAAAGGTAATTTTCAGCCATTTGTCAGCCTCTTGATCTTAGAAGCAATTAGGGCTGAATAGCATAGGAGAGTGAAAGTTACTCTAATGTGCATAGGCTGTGATTATTCCTGAGGCTCTGCCTTCGGCAGGGACATCCTCCTTTCCCTGCAGCTCAAGGGGAGCAGCTGAGGATTAAGGAGCTGACCTTGAGTCTTGCCCTCATGCATTTCCCAGTGTTTAAAATGGCAAATGAATACACAAGTATTTAGCAACAATGCTAATTTCTTGTCTTCTTTGGAAATGTAGCACTTTGGTGCATTCCAGAAAAATCTGCCTATTTCTGTACCCACACAATCCATTTTTGTCACAGAACTGCGTGGCTGCTGCGAAGGATTTGGCTGGGCACTGGCTGTTGGTGTCAGCAGCCGTCACGCACCAAAAGCTGCCTTTGACTCTGCTATTACAAGTCCTGTGCATGTCTGGAGATGGGCTGAGGGAGATGGCTCAGGATCTCTGGTCTGCTCTTCACTGGCACGTATAGAAATATATCTTATTATTCTGCACCACCAAGCGGCCAGATTGAGCAGGAATTGCAGAACCCCTTTGGATCCAGGCTTACTACATCACCCAGATGGGTTTGGTTATGGTGTGGAAGTTCACTGTGGCCCGAACTGGCAACTAGGAAAAAAAAAAAATCATTAGAATACATGCCCTCATATTTTCAAAGAAGAAAGTGTTACATTTTTTCTGATATTCACTGATGTGTTCCTGAGGGCGTGTTGTCAGAATTGCTTCAGTTCTTATACCACACAGAGCTCTTTCGTGGGCTGCACACCTGAAAATCAGGCATACTTTGAGTATTTCAAATTTAGTGGTGGATGGTTCTGTAAATATGTGACTAATATTTCTAAGTATCAACAAAGTAGTTGTATCAGAAGTAAGAAGAATGGACTTATCCTTGCTCTTTACTGTTAAAGTTTAATCCTACTACCTTTAAGAACTGTAAAAAAAGAAAGATGCTGTTTCATGCAGAAAGATGCCTTACGTGATCTAAATGAGAGCCATTTTCCCATTGTTTTGCACCTCGTGTTTCTTGTGCTCAGGAAGGTTCACAGTTGAACTCTTATGGAGCCAGTCACTCTCAAGGTACAAAGAGTGAAGTCTGTCGCTGATCCAAAATCCTTCCATGACATAACAGCTGATTCCTGTGCTTGACATTACATATGATGTTTGATATAGCACATGGATATTGTAACAAGGCAAGGAGTGGTCCCTCATTGTGGTTTTGGGAATATCAGATAATGTGTGAGGAGATTTCTTCTTTCAAGGTGCTAACGAGTTGGGTCACTGCCTGAGGATCTTAAATAGCAATTTCATAAATACTATTTCTTTAAGTAATATTTATTTCAGAGTACCTCACAGACTCATCAGTCTCTTACTGGATTGCCATGGGCCATATGGAAAGGTACTCATTGGGAATTGGGACCTCAGCTCAGTGCTTTAAGCCTTTGTGTGTATCAATGGGAGCCAGGCCTTTAAGCTGCCTCTGTAACTTAATTCATAGTTTTTTGAATGTTTAGGTTCCTAAATATTTTTCAATGCTCAGCCCTGTAATTGTATTTAGACAGTATAATTTCACCTTTGTTCCTGTATCTGGGAACTCATAGTTCCCTATTGCAGATGTGATTTTGGTTCTGTGCTTGGCACATTTGGGGTTGAATGCCATCCATACATATAGTGCCTTAATCCTTGGGTTTCTTTTGCAAGTGGAATTTTTGAAGTCCCTTGTAAGACAAAAAGTCACAGTAGCAAGCATTTGTCCTGTCATGTGTGTGTTCCCTAATGACCAAGGAACTGAGAAGTAAAATTAGGATGGAGGCACTCAAAAAGCTCCAAGGGGTTTTGTATATGTGCCCCACCATTCCTGATGTAATGCATGGCACTGCAGGAGAAATCTTGCAGGGATAACAGCAGATATTGAAAAACTAAACACGAATGCTGAAAATGTAAGCGTGCTTCTGATTGTTTAAATAAGGACAAATTAAGAAGGAAAAATAAAAAGAAAAGGCATTTGTCTGGAGTTCAGCAATGCCTGGAGACTTCTGCCATGATCAGAGCAGCATTGTGCTGTGCAGGCTGTGAAGGATTAACAAAAGATTGATCCAGGGGGACTCACACACCGAGTCAGTAAATCAGTCAAATATGAGCGTCGGCATTTTACAGCTGATGTTGAGAAACAGAGAAAGATGAAGTGACTTGTCTGAGGTTTGATTCCAGGTTTGTCCAGGGCTCTGAGTACCTTTGAAAGCAGTGCTGTGCTGGGAGAAGAAAGTGTTGGTTTCCACTGAGGAGTGGGAGATCACAAACTGGATGTTGTGTTGTGCTGCCAGTGGGGCGGATCCTGACTTCACAGCCTGCAATCAGGATGGCAGAGAACTCTGTGGTGGTCTCTGTACCAAATGATGGCATCTGACCAGAGTCAGGGCTCCAGCAGCAACAGGATGACAATGGGGTTTAAGGACTTGACAGTTTTAATGTTTGAAATTACAGCAGTTGAGGGGGGTAATATAACTGTAGTATCCCAAATTGTAAATGACCACTTGCAAATGTCCTTTGACTCCAAAAAACACAAGGCTTCAGTGCTTCAGACTTGCTATAAATTTAAATTGGAAGTCCCTTCTTTCTGGCAAAGTGGCTGCAGGAGACTGCTGCCCATGTAAACTGCTAGGGACCAGCTGTGGCCACTGCCATGGGAGCTGGAAGCTTTGCAGGAGAGCAAAGGTACAGAAAAATGGGACACATTAATTCAGTCCTCCCTCAATATTGTGCCACATGGTTTTTTCCCTCTTACATCTCAAAACCATCACCATGTCAAGCAGGTAAGGCTGGATACTTTGCTCACCTCCTTTGCTTCACCCATAGGATCCGTATGTCATTCCTGAGATTAAACCCTGGCACCATTTGGAGTCAATGAGCAGTTTGCCAATTATTTTCCAGGCAATGAGGATTTCATCCTTTGTTCATCCTGTGCCGGCTGGGCTAACGACGTTCAATTAGAAACTGCTCTTTGTTCTAGTGCAGTCAAGAGGATTCTTGCCGGTGATTTGAATGAGCATTGGATAAAGCTTATGGCTAAATCCAGTCCTTCTGCAGAAATCCATGGATCGTACTCAATTGCTTTTCTCCCAGTGAAATTAACGGGAGCTGTATGTGAACATCTAAGGGAAGATTCAGTTCAGTTTTGTAACAATATGTTACCCCCTGATACTGGGCCTGCTTGGAAATGTTTATTGTTAAATCCATGTATTTTTAGTTATATCTCATTAGGAACATAATACATCCTTGGAAAGTACATTCTGAAAGGGTATTACAGCTGGATTGGGATTACTGTTTGTGAGACACTTTTAACTAGGGGGAAATTTCAAATTCAATTTACAGTAATGTCAAACCACAATTAACATATAGGCAATGATAAGGGGAACCTGCAGAAGTACACATTGAAAGCACCACGTCAACAAATAAACTTTTGGTGCTAGTAATTAGGTACACAGGATTATTATATGTTTAATTGACTAAAGTGACAATTTGGAATTACATCTAGTCACATTTAATTGGATTTGGAATCTCTAGAGGAAAGGAAACAGAGGAGTGTAGAAAGGCAGCCATAAAAGCAAACTGATTTTCTAAACTCTGTTAAGACTCTGCATTAATACCCTTTGCACAATAGTTTCTAATATCCCTCAGCCTAGAAAGAGTAATGGAATGATTGTCAGAGACAGTGGGAGTACTAAAGTGTACTCAATTAGGTGACAGGACAGCTGATTACTTTTAGTTTGGGTGGGTTTAAGATGTAGTTTAATCAAAGATGAACTGTGTCTGAGTTTGCCATAGACAAGTGATATTCTGAAACACATTGATGCTGTCCTAGAAGTAACGTAGTTACCTGTAAGACATTTCACCCATAAATAATGTAAAGCCAAAAAAAAAGAAAAGCCAGGCTAAAATATTGTATAGCAGCCATTAAATGTTTGCTGAGAGTAAAGGAATAGAAAGTTATTAAAAGAAAAAATATAAAATTTCTTGTAGTCTAACTAGCTAAAAAAGTGTTTACTAATACTTGTCTTAAAGCAGGACAGAAACAGAGGGTTATGTATAATATTTTGGTATAAACCTCATGTTGCACCTTTCTAGTATTACCTCCTTTAAATATTGCATCCTGCTCTCCCTGTACACTCATTTATTCTGCTTTTGTCATCAGGAGCCCCATGATTGCTGACTATACGTTCATCATGACGGGAGGCACCGTGTGTGCAACAAGCGACCTCATCCATCTGTATTGGCAGGTAAAAATTGATAGCCCAATGAGGAAGGAGGTGCCTATCTCACTATTAAGATCAAAATGAAGGATTACTGCTTAAAAGACTGCCGACAAAGGTAGCTCTTGGGCATATCAATCAACAGGACACTATACAGTTCTACCGTATTTATAATGAAGTAGATTTTCTTGGACTAATTTTAAGGGCAAAATTCAAGGTTGTTAACCCTTGACTCATACTTCAATTTTATGGAGTGCTATAAAATTTAATTCTGGGTACTGTATAGTCCCCTAAGCTATTTTTTGTGAAGTCTTCTTACCTTAGTGACACTTTCCTTTTGCAATTTGCATGGTACTAATCCTCTGATACCTTTCCAGACTCTTCAGCCGGAAGGGGAGCAAAAAATGGTTTTAACAAATGGTCTCAGAGGAACCTCCAGTGCTCTGTGAAGGATGACTAGCCAAGACCCCACTCTACAAAGATTACTTATGTGGGGAGTAGACCATTGACTTTAATGAGAGTGATACTTATTTGAGATGGCTGTTCAGCCTCATCAGCACAAATTTAAGTGTAAGGGTATCCCCTTCTGCTCTGAGGAGAGCTCTCACACAGACTTGGAGGTGAATGGATGCTGGATCTTTTGCTGGGAGAAGCTTCTTGCTGCAGGAGCTTGTCACTGCCAGCGGAGACCCAGCCTTCACCCTCTGGTCTCAATGTGACTGAAGTGCACTTCAGAGGGAGAGCAGCATTTGGCCCCAGGTGGTGGGAAGACCCTTCTGCCTCACAGAATGGACCTGGTTCTCACACTCTCTTTGTGGTTAACAAGAATTTAAGGATACTAGAAACAATATATGTGTCATGCAACAAAATTTCAGGGTTTGATTCTGATCCCATTTATTTTGGTTTATTCTGTGAGAGCAGCTGTGACATCTGTACTTTATGTGAAGTGGTACAAAATACGCCTGACGTAAGCCAGAGTAATAAAGATCAGAATGTGATCTTTTATCTTCCCTTGCACAGTAAATTCTTCCTTTTTAAAACTATTATTAGTTGCTTTCTTGTTGATAAAATGGAATAAATCTCAGTCCCAGGAGCTGCTGAATTTCAGGACTGCTGTGAGTGCAAAGTGCATCTCATTCAGAGAACTACCCACTGGGCTGCTGTTTGCAGTGCCTGTGAACTTTCATATGTGCTTTCCAGCAAATTTCTTCTGTACAGAACAGTTTGATTTTTTTTTCCCTACTGGGTCAGACTCGTTTAAAGTCTTGAGTTCACAAACACATTTTATGAAGGGGTCATTTCTTCAAATAGAATGTCTTTTTTTGTCTCTTAACAGTGGTATCCATTGACTTCCTTTCTTGATGTCATGAACATGAAACTTCAAAGAATAAACCTTTAAAAGAAGAGCTGTCATATCTGTCCTCTTCCCCAGGGATTCAGAATGTCCTGCTATGTAATAGGGCAAAAAAAGTGTTGTGAAGGACAAGATTCATCATGGTGCCTCCTTGTAGAGTCTAAACAAAAAGCTGCAGTTGGGTTGAGGTGGGAATGAATGAGAACAGAAGGGGGTATGGAATTGCTTCCAGCCATTACCATCATCCACGAGATAAAAAGGCCAAAGGATTTTGGCACTCTGGCTCTTCAATGCTTCACTCCAAAGCTCACAGCTCATTTCACTCCCTGATGGAAAGTTCATGAATGGACCTCTTGGACCTTTGGGGTCCCCAGAAGCATCACTGTGCTGTTTGGCCCTGCTCTCGCTCCTTCTCTGCCTCTTTCCCGAGTCTCTGCCATCTTCGACTGCAGAAGCTTTGAAATGTCAGTAGAGATCTAACCATTTGTTTGTTCCCTCCCCACTGCACTTGATTTTCACTAGGAGACAGAGATTGCTCTGCAATTTTGTGCTTTTTGTGCGTATGCCTGAGCGTGGGCTACGCGGAGGATTCAGCG
The DNA here is from genome assembly GCA_013390025.1 of Pitta sordida. Classification (NCBI taxonomy): domain Eukaryota; kingdom Metazoa; phylum Chordata; class Aves; order Passeriformes; family Pittidae; genus Pitta; species Pitta sordida. Next base: position 293,906 of record WEKX01021747.1, read on the forward strand.
GTATCAAGATGCTGACACACACACAGGAGAGGCAGCTGGGTGCCCAGTTCTGCTCCCACTCAAGTTAATAGCTGGCACTCAACAAACTCTGCTCTTGAAGATACATCCGCTGCACCAGTAACGACCTTTTCCCACCTCGTGCTGATGAGTTCTGTGCACTCAGCATCAGAGGTGACTCCAATGTCGTTAGAGCGCACAGCAACAATTGTGCAGGATGATGTCACATGTGACGCTGCTCTGGGACTTTCCACCACAGAGGTAACATAATCTTTTTTTATTAATATTCTCTCTATTTCGTGGCATAAAGCTGAAAATATCTTGTCACAACTATACATGCTCATGTGCCTTTGTAACCAAAGCAACAGCTATTGATGCACACTGTTCTTGCTAACTACTCCTCTGCCCCAGAACTCACCAGCTCTGGCTCACAACCATGAGCAACATTTTCCAAGGAGGAAGGGAATAGATGGGGGGAATAGATGGGGAGAATAGATGGCGATCTTTTTTTTTTTCAGATTTTTAGATTAGATATGTCACTCTTTGCTTTGATCAGTGGGTCACGTATATAACCTTCTGGTGTATCATTGACTAATTTGGTTTCTTCTTTTCCTCATTCTTTAAAATGCTGGAAAAGGATTTTCCCTCCTCACAGCCTGTCTTCTACTTCTGTCATGGCTTCAAAATATTGTACAGACCACTTGAATCCTTCAGCTGACATCTTCACTGCAAAAAATTCAGGCCCTTAATTCACATCTGCAAAGCTCTTTATTATTTATCCTCCTAAATCACTGTTTTTTTCTCTCCTGATCTATTCCTCATGCTTAGAGCAGTCTTTATCTTATATCTCCTTTGGTTTTCTTCTCCTGATATGGGTCTTATCCTTTCCTTTGAACTTCTTATATCCCTGACATCAAGTGCCAGGAGTCCTCTTTCTTCAAATCCCTTCTTAAAACATCTTCAAATTGCTCCCCTCTTCATTATCAGCCTTTACATATTTCTTCTTCTTGGGCAGTAACCTGATCCATGTGACTGTGTACCTCCTCTTAGGCACACTGCAAGGTTTGTACTGCTAGATTTTTAACGCCAGATGGGCTCATCCTTAAAAATTAGCTGACTTTCTGCACAAAACCAGCGCAGAACTGCACTCTTGCCTTCCTGCATTGGTGCCACAAGAGGAAAGCAGGGACTGGTTTTGATATAATTACCCAATCCCCATTGAAACAGTTTAAGAACAGAATATTGACCGATGCCCATCTAACAGTTGATTTGTTGCATGGTTTTTCTCCTGTTTTTTCCCCCAGTTTACAAATTGGTGTCTTCCACATCCCATCCCAACTTCCAGCAATTTACATTATGTGTTCATTTCTGAAAGCTTAAAGATCCTTTGGTACTCCCTGTATATATACCTATGGATCATGATCAAGGCAACTTTAAATATTCTTTTTGATTAGCTTTTTGATTAGCTTTCTCTGATTGTCCTCTTTAAAGTAAATCATCTATTTCTGGATCTTCTGTACAGAGACACATAATATCTAATGCCCCGTGTTAGTTTTGAATATTAATACCCATCTTCCATTCTACTCTGAGACAACGTTATAATGCTGATGAGAGGTGGAAAAGTAATTTGCAATGGAGAATATTATTTAGCAAGTTGGGCCTTTTTCTCTGTTCAAATATTTTATTCTGTGAAATGAAAATATACATTCCAGGTTAACACATCATCAAATGAATGGACTTTCTTTCATAACCCACTACAGGTACTGGATGATTTGTGTGTTGGCTGTTAGACTAAAAATGGGTGAATTAAATAGAGTTAATCACAATAAATAATAATGGAAAAATTAAATGTATTATGGTAAATATCTTCACATCCTGATTTCACCTGTATCCAGCCATCTTAGTGTAAAGTGCCTTTATTATATAATTTATAAATCTTTCAGTCTCAACTTATTAGACAGCTACAAATGTAATCGTTTTTATTGTCCTATTGTGAAAACCATGTTGCCTATATTATACTAAAGGTTGAGCTCTAGCTTCCAGTGTGGACTTAGATCCAAAATCAATCCCATGTGGCCAAAGTGTTACACTGAATGCCATTCCACCCGCTATGCATATGTTGCAGAAAGTAATAGAACCCCAGGAAAGCATTTAAAAGCTTGTAGGTTCATATCTGCATCCTTCCATAGCCATCTGTACTAAAAGCCTTAATTCCAGAACGTAGCCAACATGTATTAGCTACAGCTCAAATGAAGACCTTTAATTTGCATTGGAGTAAGCTGGGCTTTTAGCTCTAGTTCCAGTTCAGCCCCCGTGTTTTGGCCAAGCCTGCAGCCCTCACAGGGCTGCTCTTAGCAGACTGAAAATGAAACTTGTGTTTCTGAGAATATTTCTGTCAGCTAAACTCAACACCACAGAGAAAGCTCCCAGTATCACAAGGAGGTCTGGGTATTCAGACCTTTGTTTTGCTCTCTGGTCGCTATTATGAACATCAGGTTCTTCCTTTCAAAAATCTGGCCTGTTGCAAGGATGGAGCAACAGACACCTCACAAAACAGAGCAAACAATAACCCAGCCCTTTGAGGTGGCTGAACACCTCCAGCGCAGCAATGAGCGCTGTCAGCTCCTTTAGAGCTCGGCTTTATCTCGCACCTTCCACGGCGAAAATCCCAAGCAAGAAAGTTAAGAGGAAAAAGGTCTCAGTAGCCAAACCCCCCTCTGCAGTCCCAGCTGGTGCCCAGGCCCGTCAGGAGCCCTGTGTGCTCACGGTTGACCCGTGCCCTGCTTTGCAACGTGAGGTTTCCAAGCTGGCAATGGCAGGGATGTTTTGCAATCCTCCTAATGGAATGACTGATAGGAGCTGACAGGCAGCCTCCCTAGGCAGCCTGGCCATCATATCACTGAGAAAATGTATTTCTCATTAATTCTTGAAGCTATTTTAGCAGATCATGCTGTGCCACACTTCACTACAGAAAAGTCCCTTCTTTAATCAAATCTGGGGGAAAATCCGTCTGAGGTCAGTGACTGGCGGGTAGCCTGGCAGAAATAAGTGTCTAGTATGCCTGAGTTTACATTGTCTCAGAGGTCTGTGGAGCTTGTTGCTGTTTGGGGAATTAGTTTTAAATTTTCTCATGTCAGAGAAGAGATAACACTTCTCTTATACCTCTTCATAAACCCCAGTAAGCAATCCTCCATCTTCCACATCTAAGGCCATTTTGTAGAACAACACTTGCCTTGAAGAATTGAGCTTGTAATTCTCTGGTGGAAAATTGGTATGTAATGATTTTTCTTATCCTGCATATCAGAATAGCAAAATTATTTTGTCCCCTAAGTAGGAAGACCAGTTTGTTCTTAAGACACTGCCCTGGAGCCCAGACGATCTCAGTGCACCTTCTGACCAGTGTGTGGGTTTCCTACGTTCTCACTGCGTCCTGACTGAAGCAACTTGTTAAAATTAATAACATTTTGTCAGGGGGAAAAAAATGTATGCCATCCCAGGGATTCAGAGCAGCCTGGCTTTGGAATACACTATTTATAACACGTAACTCTCAGCTGCAGAAAAGCAGCATCATTCTGCTCTCAGGTACAGTAGTAAAAATACGGAGTAATTGAAAACTGGATTGAGAAGGCAAATAAAATAACATAACAGAGAGTTTCTATCATGTTGATACTGATTTGGGAGCTTTTCGTTGCTGTTGTTATTGTTGATATTTCCATTCCATAAACAATTCTCCATGTACAAAAAAAAAGTAATTTAACATTTTTCTTTCATTCTTTCTTTTTTAATAATATCTACCTCCACATATTTTTTACCTGCGCCTGTTTTTCTGGTACCAAATCATTCATGGTAGAATAAATACTGCTTGAATCATAATGCTAAGAGAAAGTATTAGTTTAAATGTCACAATCATTAAGACAGATGGATTAATTGTGCCTAATTTGAGGAAAGATGGATTTATTTAATACTAGCTGAATGTAATAGGCAACATACACCTTGCTGCAGTTGGTAGCTGTTGAAATCCCAATATGAAACAAAATACCAACTCAATTATGGTTGTAACTATTAACAGGGGCCCATAAATCACGTCTTAAAGATGCTCAACAGGAACAACCTGGTCAGTAAAGCTCCAGACCATTTGAAAAATCTACAGGGCAGCTCAAAACTAATGTGCCTATTTCACAAGTATAATTTTCAATTCATTCTGTATTTTATTCATTGCAAAGCAGAGTTGTAAGATTTACAAACCCTCCCTGAGAAACCAGTGCAAAAACCCAGCCATTCTGTGCTGTTTTCAGGCTCTTATAGTTCCCTCGAGCTGCTAAGAGTTCTTAAAGTCCTTAAGAAATTTCACATCCATTATCATCTTCCCTTTTTTTGTATACCTTCTTATTTCTTTGGGAAAAGAAGTTACAGGCAGGAGTGTGTGCTGCTCCTGAGATCATTACTGGGTGATCTGACTCTTCCTCTGCGTATCTGCTCTTGTAGAACTACAGAGATAGAGTTACCACTGTTCAGATACATCCCTATATACAGTCGACTTGTCTTCTACTAAATTAGCAGCCGTTCAGGCACATAAAGTAGTTTGCTATTGCAAGGACTCAGACATGATTTTTCACTGACCCTCTGAGCAGTGCTGTCCATTTGACAGGTTAACCACATCAGTCACCATCTGGGCTGTGTGATTCATCGCTTCACATTTAAGTCAAGTTCCCAAAAGGTGTTAAGCTCAGTGCTAGGAAGAACTGACACCTCCTTCAGTTAGTTTCTGCATTTTTTCTTTCTTTTTCTTTTCTTTTTTTTTTTTTTTCTCTTCAGGCTAAAAGCCCTGAAAACCCCTTACTACAAATATCCCATCTCTCTACCAGGAGCATTTCCTTGCCAGGCTCACTCCCTGTCTCTCAAGCCCTTGCCTGAACCACTTGATGGATGCAGCATCCAGATGTTCCAGAATCACAGAATTAACTAGGTTGGAAAAGACCTCTGAGATCATCAAATCCAACCTATTACCTAACACCATCAATGTTGGCCAGTGGGGTCTGACTACATCCATGTGAAAACTCAGTGATGCTCAACCTTTGGATCTGCCCATCTGAGTTCTAGTTCTGAGCCCAGGCTGCCAAAACCATTCAGCTGAGCAAAGTTTATAATCCCCTTTCACAAAATAACCTGCTGTTTAAACTGGGACCTGTTCCTGACCTGCAGAGCTGTCCCAACACCTGCTGAGCACTTGGGATGGGGAAAGGCTTCTCCCAGCACTGTAAAAGCACCTACTGCTCAGAGCTGCCACAATGAATTGCCTCACTGGGATCAGGGTATTCTTCACCACAAAAACACCTTTAAAAAAGGGGCATTGTTAACAAAACTATGGGTTTGGACACTGGATTCATTTAGAGGGCGACTGTGCTGTTCATGAAGGCATCACAGACAGGGAATTTCCAGAGCAGCCTCCAGCCCTTCTGTACGCTATATATTCCAGAATTTTTCTTTCATGAATAGTGATCCCTTTGAAAGGGTATAAAACATGGATTTCTTTTCTTCCTAAACACAATGAGATACTTATTAGAGCATCAAACAGGTCATGAAGCCTAAGGTAACACATCTGCAGTACTTTTGCCTTTTGGAAGACATGGATCTATGGCTGTGGAGCTCTGCAAATCCCCTTTCAAAACACACTGCATACAAAATAACTCGCAGAGACTTTAAGACGTTAATAACTTAAGACCCCAAATAAGCTGATATTTGATGTGACCTACATTAAGGGGGAGGCACTACATGGCAGATAAGCAGAAAGTTCTCGTCTATTGTGTAATGCATGATTTATTCATACCATAAACATATCGAGAAAAAGATGTGCTCAGGCATTCCATCTACTTATTTTTCCCACAGGGAAAAAAAAATAAGTAAGAAGATCATGCTGGTGAGAAGATATTCACATCACAACAGTCACAGACTTAGTGAGGGAGCTGCCAGAGACTTCTTTATGGTTGGAAAGATATAGAGAAAAGCACACAGGTTGCACTGCAGTGCCCCCATAATTCTAACTACCAGCCCAGGAGTGCAAGCAGTTCATAGAAGAGGCTAATGGCTTTACCCTGACTGATACCATTGCATTAATAAAAATCATCAATAAAAGTATCAGTTCCTGCTGTACTGTAAATGACACAGGGGCTGGGTATGCACTGCAGCTGCAAGATAAGGCACTAGAAAGATATCTAAATTTTTGGCTAATTCTAGATGTCAAGATAATTGGATTTTCCAAATTAAACCTTTCTGTAGTTAAAAGAGGATTAAGGTTAGGGACTCTGGCAGGGAAAGCTACTGTCACTGTTATGAAGACCTTTTCGCTACAGTGCCATTTTTCTTCCATGTCAACTCTAAGCAGGCAAAATGGCAAGAACTTCACAAAAAAATTGAAATAGTTACATCGTTTACCATAAAAAGATGGCACGGGAAAGCTTTGTTTCTTGTGCATATACCTGTTCATTTTATGAGTTCCTACCACAATTACAGTGAGTGTTGAATCACAGAATTACAGGCTGGCCGGGGTTGGAAGGGATCTTAAAGCTCATGGAGTTCCAATCTCCCTGTCATGGGCAGGGAGACCTTCCACTATCTCATGTTGCTCAGAGCCCTGTCCAACCTGGCCTGAAACAGTTCCAGGGATGGGGCAGCCACAACTTCTCTGAACAACCTGTCCCAGGGCCTCACCACCTTCACAGGGAAGAAAACCTCGGATATTGCATAGTCAAGAATCACAGAATCACAGAATATTCTGAGTTGGAAGGGACCCACAAGGATCATCGAGTCCAACTCTTAACACTGTCTCCCTGGCGGGAATTGAACCCGGGTCTCCCACACACCAGATGGGGACACTTACCAAGGAAGAGTTTAAAATGTTTAAAATCTTGCTCAAAATGAAGTTTGTTGCTTATGAGATTCTTTTGGCTTTTTATTTGTCATTATAGCAACGTATATCTCTCAAACCTGTATTTGGGTCATCCCTCAAGCTCGTGCTTCATGAAGGAATTAATTGGTATTTTAATAGAAGTGCTGACAATATAAATACTCCTTGAGACACTTTGTCTCCAGATGGTTTCTCTGCAGACTTCTTCTAATTCTCCACACTTCCAAAACAGGGATATAAACCTCCTGACATTAGAGCATGAGTCAGTCCCATTACTACAAAAAGAAATTTTCTTTATCATCAGATTACTCTGCAGCCTCTTCTTAAGCAAGTTTTTGCATCTTTGCTGAAGCAATAGATTCTGTCCGCTGCTGAAGTAAACCACCATGTCACTCGTGGTAATTACATTGTTGTACAGCACAAGAGGAGCCCTTTCTTACATTTTAAGATCATCTCAAGGATTTCAGATTTTCTAACTCTGCTGGAGTTAAGGGCTGGAGTGTAGTACCATGTGATATCACTGCAGAGCTCACTTGCAAGATACGGGGAAAAAAATCATCTTCCTTGATCATTTTATCAGTTTAGCAGCTGCCCCCACACTCACACTTTTTCCACTCCGAGGCCAGAACAGCAACATCCTCCCTGATGTATCTGATAAGATGCTGCAGAAAGGACCCTTCCTTTGCAAGGGCATCAAAGCACGAGCAAATGGGGAAAAAACAGAGGTCTTGCTCTCTCTGCAAGGACTTTCCTGAAGGTCCATTGTGCCCTTCCAATCCTCTTCACACTGTGGAGAGTTACCTTGAGTAACTCCATGGTGTACAGCACGACAAATGTTCTGTGAGCATTCCTGTTTCCAGGATATGTTGCCAGATATTCACCCACAGTGACAAATGAAATCCAGCGTATAAAGGCTAGAGGAGAAAAATCCTTCAGGATTTCATAGTATGTATAAAGTTTTCTCCTCCAAAGTTTTTATGGGCTGAAGTTTTATACCTTTAAAGACTTTACCCCATAAAAATTCAAGAGGATAATAAAAAAAATAGTGTCTATATCCAGGGTCAGTAGCCTGGGGAAAATAAATACTCTCGGGTAATAATAAGAGTATCTTCGGTAGCAATATTGATGAGAAACTATGGATCTGTTCTTTTCCCCATTGGCTGACATTTTACCATTACTGCCCTCGAAGCTGGTCACTGTTTGCTGTGCAGAGTAGCCATGGGTATATGGCAACACAGAGATGCTCTAAGTGTGACTTTGAGCTCTTCTTTAGGATGATAAACCCAAAAGTGAACTTTTCAGGCAGAATACGGAGCTTGTCTGGTCCAGGACATCCAACATCTCACACAAAATAAGGTTAATATAGTGTTGATATTTACATATGGTAGCCAGTAAAACATGATCAAGTAAATACCCATTTTTTTAAAAAACATACCTTGGAAAGTTAGATTGGTAGCATTGTTTTGCTACTGATCCTCTAAGAGCCCCAAACAACAAGATATTTAAAGTGGTTTGAAATAAGAAAACCTAAAATTACTTTCCTATAAATCAGGGTAGACTGGCAGGTATTCCCACAGGAAGGAATGGGCACAGATCCATTTGTGTGTCCCTTAAGCTTTTAGTAGGCTTGCTGTTTCCTGGTCTGATACTCCAAATCTGTGACATTAACCAAGGAAAGCTGGAACTTCCCCTCACCTAGGTGGAATGTTATTATTGCCCTAGGTGGTCATAATACTACTACACACATCTGAGGGTTGTTAATTCTCCAGTGCTAAACTGGCCACTCCAGACCACTTCCATTTCAATAAAGGGACTGCCTAATATGGACATCTAAAATATAAACACATTCCCAGTGATACCCTCGAGATCCAGGCAGAGTATTCAGTGTAAGAGACTCAGGGTTCACAGGTGGCAGTCTATCCCAAAATCTACTCAAAACAATTATGGCATTTCTATGCTATGTTTCTGCACAACCCATACCAATAATCAGGATGGAAACAAAAAAAAAAAAAGACCATGTTAGAAGTTCTGTTTACTAAATCCATTAGAGACAAGACATGGTTACTTAACTATTTGGCACCCTCAGCCCTCCGTGCTGGGTTGGTGGGAGCAGTTGTCAGCTAAAACAAAGCCTCACGTAGGCACACTGTGCCTTGGTTAGTTGTACATAGGTGGAGGATAGACAGGAGAACAAAAGTGAGGGCTTGTCAGTAAAACACCCAGCTAGTCCGTACCTGCTGTGAGTCACTTCAACGACTGAGAGGATCTGGGCAATTCATACACCCTGTTAAAATATATTTATCTTCTTTCATGCTTTTCTGACCATCTCTGTTAACTTTGTGTTAGTCCTGTCACTTTTAACCAGGTTTATGCTGTTGCCAAGATACACTAATGAAGCCTTGCTGTACCCTCAGTTTTCAGAAACCAATGCCAACCTCAAGAAAACAAAATTACTGTAAGGAGCAGATACAGCCAAAGCAGCGCTGAGCATGATCTGAGCTAAACCCCAGCCCAGGAGGAGCTGCAGCTCAGCCTCCCTTGTCCTGACGGGTAATAGTGCCGAGCAAGGCTGTTCCCAGGCTGGCAGCTCCTCCTGGCAGCTCCAGCACCGGTTCATCGGGGTCCACCGAGTGTGAAATCCACCTCGCCACATCACACCAGCACAATGCATCATTTAAGTCATTTCTAAGGGATGAAAAGGTTCATAAGCTTCGTGTTGCCCTCTGCACAGGAGTGAATTTTGCTCTTAATGCAAACGGTGCTTAAATGCAATATTTTAAGACTAATATTGCGTATAGACACAGTGTCTGATTCATGCCAACCCAAGGGGTAATGTGAATGCTTAGCATTGTTTAACCAGCTCCCAAGGACTGAATAAAACCTTCAGATGAAAGCTGTGACCTTCAGAGAGCATGGAATCACTTTTTCTTTTCATCTAAAAGATAATTTCGCTAATACTTTTCTCCTCATTGAAAACACAGGCTCGCTGCACTGAAAACTGTTTACAAATGTTCTTTCTCCATTAAATTGATTTTCTGAGTATAGATAGGCAGTGTTTTCTGGAACTAATTTAAATTCCCCTCTAATTAATATTCAAGACCAAAATATGTTTTCTTTGCATGACTGTGCAATTATTAAAGGGAAAATATCATCAGAGAAAGTAGAGGGGGTTTATTTTATTTCTTTTTAACTAGCCATTTCCCAATATGAAATGTAGCATTTCTTTGCCTTTTTAGGATATAATTCAAGAAGCTTTCAGGAGAGCTTTCAATCTCTTTTGGTTATGTGCAAACCATTTGTGAAAGGAGATGAGACTGCCAAAATAAAGGAAGTAAACAAAATCTCTGCTAAAAAGCACCTTGATTACATGCACCACATATTTACAGGTAACAGCAGATTTCATATGCTCTTAAGCACTGTGTACTCTCTGTGTGCATGTCTGACTTAAAAAGAGGTTGAGAGAGTCTGAAGCTTGAGCTCCAGACACATTACTGGGGGAAAAACTGTCTTCTGAGATTTGCTCTGTGATTGTCCGTGATTTAGGTAATCATATCAGTACTCAGGTGAAGTACAGACTTCACATCGCAAATCCCCTTAAATAAGATTTTTGTCCATGAAGTGCCACATTCCCATGGTTGAATTTCATTATTGCAATTAATCTTTTGTTCAAAGGTAGACGTGCAGCGTGTTGTGGCGACAGGGAGACCCAAGTTCATTCCCATCTCCATGGATTTCCACGGCCACAGACAGTCGTGCCGGCAGCAGGGCCCTCACTTTCCAAGATTTCCTTTCCCTTTTATGAGCACTACTGGACTGACCACCACCTCTGAGAGAATCTCAGCTCCAGGGATGTGAATAGCCAGGTTTCCTTTAGCCTGTTGATAAGTAGGATCCAGAGGGAGCAAGGTCTTTATCAGAGCCCGTTGTTGTCTCCTGGCAGAGTGAACTCAAATAGCATCTCCTGGGGTAAACAGATGTTAAGCTTTTGGTAAACATGGCCTTTTTCCGAGAGGAATGGCCATGACATTTTGGCAAAAGAGAGGCAGGAGGATAAAAGGCATTTCTTCCTGCCATTAACCTGGTGATTTGGCACATAGTTGACCCTGATAAAGCTTGGCTCTGAATTGGAGATTGAGAAATATAAAGGGGAAAGTACATTTCCCACGTCAAATTCTAGAAAGCCTCTATTTTTGTCAAACAAACTGGCTGTGTATCTCGCCTCTCACTGCCACACCACCATCATCCAGGAGGCTGAGGGGCTGCCTCCTTCCTGTAAGATTTACCCCCAGGTCAGATGGCTCTTACCCCACTGAGGACAGCCTTCCAAAGGGTGACATGGTGCATCTTTGGCAAGAAAATAAAATCTATTTCTAAAACACAAATAGAAATTAAGAAACCAAGTGTTTACCACAAAACTGTGCAAAGAGGTAGGGCCAGTGAAATTGTTTTGTTCATTTTTGCTTTGCTTTACAAAACCAGTATAAAACTAGATCACGTTTTGCAAGCTGCAGACCACCCATGTATCGGATTTCTGGCAGGAGCTTTGGGGTTATTCCAAGAGGGAAAATGAGGATTTATTTATCATGAAAGTTGTAAAATCCCTGTCTTCCTTTTACTTGCTGATGTGACTGTGGAGAATTTCCTGGGACAAAAGTATTGGCATTAAAAGGAGCATAAAATAAAACTCTCTCAATTTACAGCAAGGGTGAGACTTTCAGGAGCACATAAGCAGCAAAACCGTGCAAGTGTTGTTACGTTGAAACTCAGGGATTTTTTTTGTTCATAAATCATTGAATGAGTCCTAAAATGTCATCAGTTATTTTCTTATGCTTCCCAATAATAGGGGGTGGGAGGAAAAAGGAGTAAAATATTCAAGTCCTATAGAACTTTATAAGCATATAGTCAATTACAAAACAGACTGAATAGAGCCAGTTCTGCCTTAAGATATGTTTGCCTACAAAAATGTATTAATTAAAAGAATTACTTTAATTTTATACAAGTTTTTCTGAGTGCAGGTTTTGGGACCACTAAAGATTCTTGGAATAAAATGATATAGAAGGTAAATTAGAAACAACATATGTATTAGGGCTGCCCTGGAAACCCTCTCAACCAGAGCAGACACAGCTCTTTTTCCTACACTTGATGATGAGATAAATCAGAGTGAGAAGTCAGTTGAGGCAGTAGAGGTTCCTCAACTTTTCTCTTCAGATCCTGTGCTGCACTCACCCAAAGAAGACACCACAAGCAACAAGTTTAGCTCCTTGTCAGTGCAGTCCACCAGTGAGCATCCAAACTGCAGGTCTGTATCTCACACAGGTGAAATTAAAAATAGGAGATAAGTCCCATTCTAACTGTGGGTGTAAAATACCAGGCATCTCACGAATATGTTATTTTAAATAACCTTCCTATTCTGTGACAAGTATCTGCCAAATTTTAGTCCAAGTTCTGCCGGAGTGCAAGGACTGAATTGATTTCAAAGTTTTCTTATTGCCAAGGAAAAGGAGCAGATACACATCGAAATCCAAGTGCACAATGCAGTTTGTCACAAAATTGGGAATCCATCAGAAGCAGAATATGCTGCAAGGGAAATATCAGGTCCACTTGCTTTGATTTATGTCGGGGTGAGTCCAGAGAGTGCTGAGTGGGGTTGTCCATTTGTCACTGTGACCGCACAGGCTGGCATCTTAAAAGCAGAGCTCCCTGCAAACAGAGCACTCCTTTGTGAAAAGTGACACTGACATTCAATCTAGGTTTATTTTCTGCAGGGGAAGGAGAGGGAGGATAGAACTGGTCCAGTTCCCTACACAAAGGTGGTTTGGACAAGTGCTCTGAGCATCTGTCCTTCCCGAGGTCAGGGCAGACCCTCTCAGCTGACACACAGGGTTTGTGACAGCAGCAGTCACAAACCCTGGGCATGTCACAGCACGGGCTGTCACATGCCAGCTGGGGGGATCAGAAAGGACAGGCAGGAAACCTGAGATTATGGCAGTGATGGTGGCAAAAGCACAAATCTGTAGGAAATTGAACCTCACAAATTCAAGGAACAACAGAACAGCTTCTTCTGCAGTTAAAAAGCAGGATGTTGTGTTCTGGAGGGTTGAGTTGTTAATGCTTTGGAAGATCAGCATTGAAAAGTGCATAGATGGGAAGAACATACTTTAACTTATGCATCAGCAAAATTGAAGCTGTTGATGCAAAAGGTTGCAAAGTCTGGAATTTCAAAACCCTGTTAGAGCTGTGTGGGTTGGTTTGGCCATCTTTGTTCTGGCAAGCTTTCTGGAATCCATTTCACTCCTTTTTACACTACCTTTTTTTTTCCTCCTCCAGAAAAAGTAATTACTCTTACAACTTAAAAGAAGTGTGACAGTAGAAATTATTTTCATTTCCCTTTTCCAGATCCTCATGGAATTTACATGTGGCCAGACATGGCTGAGTCACCACCTGCCCTGCAGTAGTTACTGACTCTGGGTTTCACAGTATCACAGTATTTGCAAGGTTGGAAGAGACCTTGGAGATCATCAAGTCCAACCTGTAACCCAACACAGAATCACAGAATGACAGAATATTATGAGTTGGAAGGGACCCACAAGGATCAGAAACAAATATACTGGAAAAGCTTTGAAAGGTCTTTAACTAGAAAACCGCCAACATTTTCAGGGACACCAACTTGCTTAATGCCTGGGATAGCTCAGGGGTGGTCTGGATGAGGAGGGTTGAGGGGTTTCTTGGGGCCCATTTCTCTGTGCTGGCAGCCCTTACTGCCCATCCCCTTCACTCCTCCTCCAGCGTTCCCCCACCCTGAGAGACCCCCTATGGAATAAGCAGTCCATGGTTTCTGTGATTTCATTTCCTATACCAGAAATCAGCTTTCGGTCTGTGCTATCATCAAAGAAGAAACAAAGATTTGGGGAAAGCACTGGGAAAAAGACAGTGCCGGTAGTGGATTTTATAAGCACCACCAGAATAAACGTGAGTATGAAACTCCCTCTCTGGTGTGCAGTGTGTGTGGTGGCAGCAGCCTGTGTCTAGGAGTGACCTGTGCTTTTTCAGTGGGTACTTCATGCTGCACGAGCTCCTCCTGTGTCCAGAAATGTTTTGTGAATTGCATTAAGAACTGAGTTCAAATGGAGTTTAGATACTTTTAAAAAGTAGTCCTAAATATTTAACAGTGTACCCAGTTAATTTAAAATCATTTAATATGCAATTTTCTCAAATCTTTATGGCCTATTATAATATATCCTTTCTTCACATAACCACTGAAAATACCCACTACATTTAATCCCCAGAGTATACTACATGCACCACCAGGATCTCCATCAAGAGTTAATCATTGCTACTTGAAACATTTCTAATGATTCAGATCCTGATCCCTACGTAGTGAAGTATGTTAAATAACCTTCAAATCTGTTACAACCATATTAAAGGTATATTAGTTAATTCTACTCCATACTTTCTGCAATAATGTACACAGCTTTTTAGAACCATGGTTGTTGATTAGCACAAAAGGTCAAAAATCAAATTTGCATGTAGACTAGACTGTTTTAATGCAATTCTTAAATTATTCTCCTGAAAATAAGAGGAAGAAGCCTTTCCTCCCCAGATTGTGAATGCTAATGTTAATGCTTTTTCCCCAGCAGTAATAACCAGTTTTGAGTCTTCTGTACGTTGAAGAAATCAGAGCCATTTTCTCGTCAGGAGTGTCTTAGCAAATCACAGGACTTATATTCTTAGATAGGAGGTTGACAAAAACTGCTACTTAGCAACCCCTAGCAAGGAAGAAACATTAGCTAGATATTTGGGGAAGCTCTATCTCCGTTAGTCTCAGAGGGCAGCTGCTGAAACTGCAGTAAGTGCCTGAACTCACATGTTTAGTGGGAGGTAAAGGTGCTTTGTACTTTTCCAAAATGGGTTCTCATAATGTGTCTGCATTGCTGCGAGGCAGAAGAAGCAGGCTGAGGTCAGACATCCCCAAGAAGACACAGCTGCTTCTCTCCAGTTCTTTCCTGAAGCCTTCTGCTGTTGGCTTTGCATGACCAAAAGCCCAGGTTATTGATGTGCAGGCTAATAGAAGTGGCATCTTTGGCAAAGTGAAATATCTGTTCCTGCCACAGGCATTGCACTTCAATGCGCTTCGAGAAGCTACAAGTGCAAACAGGCAGTGGGTTGGGTACTGGGGAGAGAATAAACCCCTGAACGTCCTGAAAGCCCCAGTAAAACTGGAATTTTAAAAAAAAAAAAAAAAGAGAGTTTTTAGAGGTGAGATTCCTCTACCACAGTTATACAGTCTCTAAAGAGTATCCGGGGGAAAAAAACTTTGAAATCGGTTTCTTTTGGTTTCCACATAACTACCCTATTCTGTAAAGAATTTGGAGGAAAAGGACCAAGCACATGGAGATACATGGGGAAAAATATCCTGTAACAAAATGAGCTCAGAGCCTGTGTTAGGATTGCTCAAGCCAGTCCCCTCTGGCTGTAGGAAATTATACCGCTCCACACTGTAATATTTTCTACCAACTCTAGATTTCACCTTTTGCATTTGAATATTCTTGCTGAAAGAGAAGAGGGCTTCCAGAAATACAGGGTGAAATCCCAACACCACTGAAGGCAGCAGCAAACTTGCTTTTTTTCCAAGGAGGTCGGCACAGCATCTCTGTGGCTCAGGCAAGGACGCCCCAGTGTCACCTCCAGCAGCAGCAAGAACAAGATAACAGGGCTGAGCCAGGGTCCTACAGATTTACAACCAGGCCTAGGGGTCAGTGTGGGAGCTTTAATGGGGAGGAGGGAAGTCTCAAGACAGAAGACATTATCACAGAACAAACACCTGTCAGTTCCATGTTCATTATCAGTGGAAACATCCATTTTCCCTTCAGTTTTCATAGGGTTGCATGATCCAGGCAAGACAGAACCTCTGACCCAAAGAGCAAATGTCAGTGCCAATTACACCTGATAATACAGAGCCAGAGCTGTTCTGCTACTGGGGATTAACATCTCCTTATGGGCCTGACAGATTTAGCCAATTCTACTCCCTTGAAAGTATTCCAGAGTTTTCTTAAGGCTAGAAATATGTCTCCATCTTATTTCCATCACACTTTTGCAAGCAAATTTCAACTACAGTCTTGATCTTTACAACTTAGTATAAGAAGATAAAAGAATACCTTTGTTTTTCAGCAGAACTAACATTCATTTCTGTCTCCTTTTTCACTTGAAGATGAAAATGTACAATCTCAATTCTTGTCCTGGTCAGATTATTTTTGACAAAAACATCCCAGTGTTAAAGTAGAGCTTATTAAGCCATGGCAGCAGTTAAGTCAATTCTGCCACTTCAGTTTTGCAGCCACACAACCTAGAGCTAGTATATACTTTATACACACCACTGTTGGCAAGACGTGAAGTTTCAGGTCAAAAAAGCAGAGGATTTTCTCCCACCCTCATAAAGAGCAGCCAGTCCCATTTAAATCAAAGAGGCATTTGTGTATTGTAAAGCAAGTCTGGTCCCTGTGCAGCATCATCTGTGGCTGGTGGGGAAATGCCATCAACCTCCTCTACCCAGAAATACGTATCATGGCACAAAGGTCATTTTATTTGCCTTAAAAGATATTTATTGGTCAGACCTCCAGCTACTCATATCCCAGCCAAGATTGCCAGCACTGACAAGTGGTTATTCTGTCAAGTGATTTCACTGGGGAAATTTCTGCTGCTTTGTACACACCAAGTTGGCCTTTCTCCTGCTGTAGTCCCATGCTGATGGCACATGATGCTACTTAAGAGGCAAAAGAGGGGCCAGAGGGGCTTGTTAGACTGCTCATACCATCAAGGTGAACAAAACCTACCATATGATTCACAGCATGATGCTTCCATTTACAGATCTCACTGGTTTGTTGTCTATTTTTTAAGTGGAGGGAGAGTGTTTATTACATACGGATTTCAGCACACACACACTTTCTGAAGGATACCAAGGGCATTAAAGAAACATTATGATGGATTTTTTCTGCCTCTTAGTGCAATACACTACAGAGCTGTTTGCAAGGCATAACTTCATTCAGGTTTTTTGAGCTGAAAAATAGTGGCAAAGAATCCACAATAGGAAAGCAGAGTTACTGGGGGTATTCCAGACTTTTGCAAAGTGGTGCTCTTTAAGCTGATATTTAAGCATGCCATGTGTGTTGGATATGACACATCCTGCTTAAAATACAGGCTGACCAGCCACTCTGTTTCTCCTTTTCTTTAGCACTCAGCAATTTCGCTTTATTTATAAATAGAAGTGGCAGAAGGGATGACTCCTTACTTACAGATATAGAAAAGCAAAAGGTGGGGGTATCATGCCAAACTTCTCAATACACGAAAGGACAAATGATTCACTCCTGTCACATGCTCTCCAGCTCCTTTTTTGCAACAAAAGCCTGTCCAAGCTTTGTTCTGGTTTTTAGTGCTGGGTGTTTAGAAATAGCAGGTAAGCTCCATCCAGAGCTGCCTGATCTGCTTTGTGGAGGTTCTTTTTCATCCCAAGGTCAGAGCAAGGAGGATGTCACAGGGCTGATCCTCTGACATCAGGACCTTATTTCTCCCATAGCAGGGAGCTCTTCAAATATGCCTCTGGGAATAAACACCCCTTTGGGGTTTAGTTTAAGGTGAATTTGTGCAGCAAAAAGTTTTCTAGGAAATGGTCTCACCTGGGAGGGCCCCTGCCTCAGCTGAGGCAGCCCATTATGAATGAACTCCTCAAGTCTTAAAAAGTCCACCAATTGCCCCTGTTTTTACTTTTTCCTTTACATTCTACTTGGCATACCAGACAAAAGGGGACAGACTTCTCCAGAGAGTAACAGCCCCATAAGTTAGTTGTTTATAGTCTGAATATGTTGATGTGTTTCTAACCAGGATGCAGCTGGGACTCTGTACACTGCATTTGTTGGTTCCTTTGCTACCTAATTCCTCTCTCCCACTGAAGTCTCCATTTAAGTTTGCTCTTTGCTTAACCTTCACTGTGCCTACCTGAGCTGATTTCATCTTCATCTGATTGCCCGGTCACTTTGTTATGCTTTTTACTGCAGCTTAGTAGCCCCTTGAATTCTGCTATACAGTTCATGTAATTCTCATGGATCAGCTCCCCATGGAATTTTTCCTTCAGCCAGCAGTAGTCATTTACTTTCTCTTTCTGCATTTCTCATTGTCAGTGAAACATGACCTTTCACAACATTCAACTTACTCTAATCCCTTAAAAAAACCCTCAAAACCAAAAAATACCCCCTGCTGTTGGTTATTTATTTATTTACTTCCAACCTACTCTAAATTTAAATAACATTACTGTGTCCTTGGTGTGCTCATTGGCTCAAATGCCCAATTTGTTTCCCATGGCCTGCTCTCATATTTTTCTGAAGAGTCAAACAGAGAAAGAATTGTTTTCTTTTTGCCTTTATTTTCTTAATCACCAGAGACGCCCCCAACAGACACAGCATGATGAGAGAGGATTGTTACCTTCTTTCTTAGCTGATGACTCAACATACTCACATCTTACTGCTTACACAGAAAGGGTTTGGGTGGATTTCAAGAATAGCAGGGGAAAAGCATTTTCTGCACCTCAAATGTTGTAAGACTATTTCGTGTTGATAAGAGCTCCCCTTCTTTGTCATTAACTGATTGCTTCTACTTATTTTAATGCACACAGCTCTACCCAGGGACACAGCTGGCTGTCTTTCAGACACAGAAGATCAGGGGGAGATGGAGCTCCATTTTGTTCCCTGCTTTAGAGCCTCACTAACTAGACAGGATCAGACTTAAAATTTCACGTATCGCAGAAATCTTTTTTCTTGCTCATATCTCCTACTCATACTAGGTCAAGTCCTCAGAAAATAACTCTTCAAGTGATAAAAATAGTTTATAAGGTTGTCTTCTTAGAGATGGGTCAATAGATATTCATGACAAGATGGGTTCTGGAAGGACTTTCCTGTCTCCTCAAGTCAAATCACTTGCTATTATACATCTTTGTGTCACCAAATATCTTATTCATTAATTAGGTGAAATCCATCTTAGAAATAGTTACACTTGCTGTCTCTACTACTCTGGGCAAAACACACTGCAGACCTTCAACCTGAATTATCAGAAGCTTAATTGCCACCCTAGTCTTATTTGTACCTATTTATGCACAATGGTCCTTCTGCTATCATTGTCTTTTATGTCTCCTTCCCTTTTCAGTTGTTTGCTCTCTTTGGAATTTAGCCACGCATTATGTTTATTGAGAAGAATAATAAGCTCTTGGCATTTTCATTAATAGACTAATCAAAGCACACTTCTGTCAAAAGAGGTATCTCCTACCGTGCTGGCTTCTCTGCTCCATGATGCCTGGGTTTAAATTAACCTCTCCAAACACAGCTGATTAGAGCTCTCTGCAATTCTCCAGAGAACTGCTGACCAGAGCTCCTTTTCCTTGTGCATTGCCTGATTCTCTCCTTCAGCTAATGGAAACACCAGTTCATTGCCTCAGCTCCTCCTTTTCCAGTTCCTCTCACATCTGGAGCTCCCAGACTACAGCT
This sequence comes from Pitta sordida, assembly GCA_013390025.1. Taxonomy (NCBI): domain Eukaryota; kingdom Metazoa; phylum Chordata; class Aves; order Passeriformes; family Pittidae; genus Pitta; species Pitta sordida. The sequence continues at coordinate 313,334 of WEKX01021747.1, forward strand.
CCATTCCTGCCATTGGTTTCCAGCACATGGTCTTTTATTTCACACTAATTTACAATTATGTTGGGTATTACATTAAAAGCAGGAAAATTAACTGTACCAGGATTGATTGTGTTTTTCTAGAGTTAAATTATTCCTGCAAGAGGTAGAGTAAGCAAGATTAGAGTTGTTATTAAATTCTTAGACTTGGTAAAAGAATCATTGTCATAGTCATTTTGGTAACACTTGATGCTGGTCTAGTGCAAAACCAAGACCAAGATTAAACCAAATGATCAAGATTCTTTGTGAGAAGAAGTTCAGCTTAAAAACAGGACATCATTTATGAAAAAGTAAATGTCATTCCAAACTTCCCTTTCACCATCATTCCAAACTTTCCTTTCACTCTCTTCAGTGTGTGATTGGACCTAAAATCATCTACCTGAAGTGAAGGAAATGGCAGCATCAGGGTGCCACCATACGGAACTGCCAGAACAAAGGTCTGCTAAAAATACTGGAAGTGGTTTCAAAAATTGATGCCAATTCTTGGAATTTCAGGCACTTAAGTACATTCAAAACCCTGATTAGATGAATGGAAATTTCACTCTGAAGGGCTGAGCATTCAGATATGCAATGGCTCCTTCTCGTTGAGAATCTAGGCCAAATTGCTTTTGAAAATCTCAGTAGGGTGCTTATTTGCATTTTTGGCATCAGAAGACTTCTGAAAATATGGTGGCAAGGCTGCCATCCATCAAACACTTCAGCAGGTGCTGAGATTTTATGCAAGCACTTGGATGAATTTCTGTATTCACACACTTAAAATTTACCATGTGCCTGGCTGCCTGGAGGATCAGAGACCACCTCTGCAGGTTTTAGTCCCTCAAGGTTATATATTTGAAAACTCTAGATTTGCCTAGTCTGCAAACAAACCACAAGCTGACACACTGTGCACTTCCCTCAACCTCTTTGCCGAAACTTTAAAAGCCATCCATAAAAGTCAGGTAATATTTAACAGAAGGGATTATGGAAAAGCCATTTCCAAATGAGAAAATTGCATTCAAGTTTGTCATCCGGTGTCCCCACTTCACATATGTTATGACTGAATATCTATTTTTCTAGTACTACGAGTGAGATTGTGACAAGTCTCTTTTTTTTTTTTTTACCCTCTCTAAAGATTGTCAGCAGCATTATTGCTGGATACCATATTGCTTAAAGCTTTACTAGCACAGATAAGTAGGTTGATAAGCCTCAAGATATAGGACTTAAAGGACAAGGGTTTTTTCCTGTGACTCTCCTCTAACCTCCTTGCCTTTGTGGGAAAGCAGGACACGCACAGCCCATGTCCAAGTGTGATGGAGAGGTTCCATTACACCAGCCCACTTTGGCTGCTTGCAGAGAGTGGACGAACAGTCCCAGCGATGAATCAAGTGATGGCTGAGCTGGCGACCCTTCCCTACCTACAGGAAATCACTTGGGAAGGTGCCAAACTGGTCAGTTCTTATTTCTAACACTTATTTCAACCTTTAGAAGAAGGGAGCCAGGGAGGAAAGTGCTGGGGCAGAGCTCTGTGCTGCAGTTTTATCTGCAAGTCATTTTTCCAGTGCACGGACCAAAGTAGTTTTTAAATCCTCCTTCAGTGCTTTGTCCAGAGGAGGTGCTGATCACCTGCAAGGATGACTTTTATGGAACCAGCATGACTCATCTGTGGGCATATTTTTGAAACCTCTCCTTTTCCCCCAAACCTTCCCAGATCAGTCTGGGAAAATGATTGCAATTACTCAGATCATGCTACTTAAAGTTATCTAACATCAGAAGCCACCTGCAGCAAAACAGGCCAAATCCAGTTACAGCTGAGGGGATGAGGAGGGAAAAGGTTTTCTTTCCTGCATCTATCCACAACTTGCCCCCTGTCTCTGAACAATCCTGTGTGCCTGCTGTGCTTTGTTTTCCCTTCATGAAAGGAGAGCAGTGATGCTAGCCAGGCTTGACTAGAGTCATTAATAGACTGATAGGATATCAATAAGCTGCAATCAGAAAGCACCATATGATTATTCTTCCTCAAGGCTGTCAGGTTTTGCAATGGAGGGAAGAAGGGAGCTCAGGTACATGCAAATTTTTAGCATTTCATTCCAGAGAAGAAAAAAAAAAAAAAAAAGAAAAAAAAACTCCCTCTACAGTTCCTGCATTCAAATGCAGTCCATTTTTGATGATCCAACTAAAATCTCTTGGTTTTCCCAAAGCTGGTCCCTTGTCATTTGTTTGCAGTCCTGCAAAGCTCCTAAGCTCTGCAGAATTAGAGCTTCACAGCCGCTTGCTTTAGGGAAGAGGAGCAGCAGCCTGCAACTGCAGGAGGTGGTTGCCAGCCTTTGAAGTCTGGGCTCGAGATAAGGGGAAACGACATTGCAAAGAAACTGTGTTATTAAAAGACATTCTCCTTTTGATGCAAGTCCTCTAGTATTAAACTTCGGCAGGCCCACATTTCAAGGCTGACTAAAGGGTCTTGAGTTATTGGTACATATTGCAGTGATAGGTTTTTCTCCAGGGCACAATATTTTCAGTGCATCGCGTGCTCAGCGCAGGCTCTCACTCTCTTCTCGGTATCTTATCATGTAGTAATCATAAGCCTGACCTCCCTGGAAAGCTTTTTGGGGAGGCTTTAGGCCACCCAAGACGTAGGTCTTCAGTCTCTTAAGGGTAGGACTGGGCAGAACAAGGGGCCGTGCTGGGGGATTTAAGTGACAGACTTTAAATCGTTCAACGAAACATGTATTGTTTGTTTACTGAGCCCAAGGTGAAAATGTTTTCTTGAAAGAATAAAGACAGAAAATCTCTACCAGCTACACTGCATTAATTCAGAATTCATTTATTTTTCTTTTTTCTGTCATCCCGCTGTAAAATATATCTTTATTCTTTCAGTGCAAATGGAGGCTCAGTGACTTTAACTGGAATATTTTAGCAAACTTAAGGCACCACAGTGTTGAGGCACAAGACTGCAGGCAAGAACTTGCAGAGGAACTTCACTGGGGAGTGATTAACGGGCTTTATCTTTCCTGATGGCACCGGCCCACATGGCTCAGGCTTTTCCTATGCCAGTAGGGATCAGTTCCCTACCACATCCCAACTGCATCTAGAACAGAACATCCCTGCCCATCACTGGGTCTGCACAGGAATCACCCAGGGAGTGAGGCATCCTCACTTGCTCAGCCTACCTGCCATCCTCCTCATTTCACGGGGGGCCAGGCAGAACAAAATATTTGGACTGGGCTGTACTGGTGTGATCCAGCATCTACAGAGGCAGCCCCCATGGCCATGGGGCCACAATCACAACACCCACACTGAACCCATGTGCTTCTCACTCTTAAACAACATTTCTAAGAGAGAGATCATTTTTTTCTTGAAGAAAACTGGTCTTGAAGAAAACTGGCCAAGTTTTAATCTCACTTGGACTAATAATTTAAAATAATTCCTCAGAGGTCATTCTGACTTTACACTGGTAAAACTGAGATAAGACTTTATGACCAAGCAAGGCAGTTAAATTGTGTGAGTTAGAAAAGACTAAAGATGCCAAATGTTTACTATCATATACAGAGTAAGTTGTATAAAGTTTAAAACAGACTGAATTTATAATGGTGCAATAAACAAGAGACCCAAAGGCATTTCAGTTATAAACTCTTCTGTGTAAATGTCTTCCTGTAACTAAATAAATAGAGTCTTAATATATGGCACAGAAACCCTCAACTGAGGCCTTTTTAGGTCGGTATTTATTCACAGGCAGTGGGAAAATAAAGAATCTATGATTTCAGTTAGTTTCAACCATTGAATGTAACTGGAAAAAAACCCTAAAGAAAATCTTTCCAAGGTTTACGATTTCAATGTCACCATATTTGTACATCATAAATCAAGATGAAAGGTTGTTAAAAAAGGGAAAATCTATTTTCATTTAAAATTAAATAAGGACAATTTTTCTTAAGTAGTATTTCTCTTTGGAGGGGATTTTTCACAACAGATCAGCTTTGGGAGAATTACTGCAGTTTGCCAACTGCCCACTCCTGTGGCGCCTTGTTTTATCTGCCAATAGAGCTGGTGAAAAACTGTGGATGATAAGAATTAAACCCAGAGCACATACCACTTTCCAGTGGCATGTATCAATATCAGCGAAATATTAATTGGAAAGATTTCTTGCCTTAGCTTCTTACCCAAAGCAGTGAAATCTGCAGCCCCTCAGGGGTCCCAATCCATCCCCTGCGGGTGCTGTTCAACCAACCCTTCAGAGAGAATTACTGCAAGGAAAACAACAGAAACATCCTCCCTTTCCCCTGACCAGCTCCTCCACTGCCCGGTTTGATGCAGAGTCTGTGTCTCGCCCATTCTGCCCTTAATACCCTTAATCTCTGGGTTGTGCCTGGTCTGGATTCATAGGAGTAGATTATATATCATAAAAGTATTGGGATGGAAAATTTCTGGAAGGTTAACTCTTTCTCCATTAAAGTAAGAGGTGGGAATTCGCTGTTTTGTTTTTCATGAATGCTGATGCATGCCTTAAAAAACGCACAGAAGTTTTCATAAGATGTTTGGACTAATAAGATTCAGCTTCAGGGCTGCACATGAACAGGGATAGCAGGCTGGGACCAAGCACAGGAAATCTCTTTAGAAATCCAAAAGAAGATATCTAAGTATATCACAAGTGTTAAATACCAGTTTCTCCCAGTTTGTCCCTAAACATTGATGCTCGTGGCTGCTCAAGGATCCAGCCTTTGTCTCTCTCTTACTGAACTAAGAGCTCCTGAAACATTTCCAAGCATTTGTGAAGGGTGCAGAATGAGGCAATGCTATTGCTGACCTGGAGGGTTACTGGAGTGGGGCAATGCTACAGCTACATGGAATTTTAGCCTCTCCTCTCACACTAAAGACTGATTAACAAGTATTTTCCCTCAGCTTCTTTTTACAGTTTACACTAGAAATTGTCAGCCTTGGTTTTATGATCTGTTACGCTGAATGATGTGGAGAAGGACGGGTTTGCCAAAAGAAAAGGGTAGTAAAAGCAAGGAAAATGAGAAATACTTCCAGCTACAGTAAAAACATCTCAGCTTTAGTGTTGTCCTCTTGTGAGGTTTTACATGCTGCTTTAAATGATGATACATTAGCCTGTGGAGAAAATACTAAAAAGCATTCATGTATGACACAGAATATCCCAGACAGCTGAAGGATAAAATGCGGAGCCTTTCTTCTTTACAACCTGAGCCCTCCTTTACTAAACATAAACATTTACTGCATTAAAATGTATAGGCTTAAGTACAAATTTTCTAGAGGGTTTTTTTCCATTGTGAAGTATTTTATATCCACAATAATACAGTGTAATGGCTGAGGCAAAGACGAGGTGGCAGTGCTCATTGTGTAATGATGAGTAATAAAATCATCAGCGTACAAATGATTTTTTAATTAGGTTTTAATCTGTGTATTTAGAGAAGTTATTTCTGTGTGAATTCCACACTGATAATTTTTATCTCTGTGCCACAGCTGTAGTCACTAATGGCTGATGCCATGGACATCCTTGAAGGAAGGAGTGAAAACGATCATGTGTGGATTAAAATTCACAAGGTAAAAACCTGCAGCAAAGGGCAGGAGGATACATAGTTCCTTGGGGAGTGAAAGTCTACCCGAGTCACATCTCTTTGAAAGGTAGAAGGAAAGTAGGTGCCATTTGAAACGTGACCTCATGCCTTGAACTCTGTTGGTGCTCAGGCACTAACCCCAAATACATATTTATTACTTGATTTAACCCCCAGGGTTGAACTTTGTCCAGTCTCATGGGGTTGTCTAATGCATTTAAAAAAGGAGGCAAATAAGCAACCTGAAAAGGTTCTTTTTGGCTGATAATCAGACTTCTCTCCCATCTTCGTCGTCAGCAGTCCTGTGCTAATTGGATGTGGTGAGGAAGTTGTCAGGGAATAAAATTTAGCCCAACAAATTAAATCTCTTAGTGAAGCTCAGATAAGGCTTTGGAGATGTGAGAGGTAACAGACATGTAAATGCCTTTCTGGAGTCTCTGCACAGCAACGGGTCAATTTAATTCTGAAAGGATTTGTGAAATGCAGAGTCCTGTGCTGGTTCTCTGTACAGCCGGATCTGATGTGAAGGAATGAATAACAGGTCAGGCTGGGATGTAATAGGAGTATCTTACCTTCTCACAAAGTCTTTCAAACCAGAGCAAATCACAGCTCTGCGCATTCACCGCCATCGACATTCAGCCTCTCATGAGGAAAAGGACAGCAACAGGTAACCAGGAAGGGAAAATTATATAAATGGTTCTTACAGCTCCATCAGATCTCAGAGGGACACACATTCACTCGGGATTGTGGATGCAATGGAAGGCTGGTGAATAGAGGGTTTGACTTTCCACACTGGCTGGACTTGAAATTGTCCTTGTTTGGGATTTGGGGTTTACAGGCAGATCTCAGGTAAAGTACTGAAAACCCAGGATAAGCAAATAAGACACTGATACCTGAAAGAAATCACGAGGTGGAGGGTCAAAGTATTTTCAAAGTGATATTTGGTATATTTCTAGATATTTCAATTAAAATTTCAAAAGGGATCTCTCTTCTGAGGGAAAGTGTGAGTAGGTGTGTATTGCCTGAGTTAGCTGTCAGATTAGTGGTTTTTAATAAAGATTTCCAAGAACAGAATATTTGTAGAAAGCAATCAAATCCTAAATGCCCCAAATTACAGACAGAGCGGGTTTCATCCCTTTCAAATGTTTGTGAGGCAAAACAAATGTTGCACCAGGAAAGTCTGTAAACCTCTCACACCTGCCTATAGATCACAGGAGAACCTTTTGCAACTCTAATGCTACATAGGATATTAATTATTTACATTTATATAATTACAAACATTTTTCCTGCCATATATGTGGCATATATATGGATTGCAGCTGTGTCCAAGGACACAGATATCTAAATATTTAGTTTTTAAACCCTTATTTTTGTGTATTCCCGCATATGTCAACAGAAAGTGACTAGTATTTCCTTGCAAATTCAATAAAACAAAGCATTTCCTTAGGTGTATTTGTCCATATGGATGTACACCCTTTATATTTCTCTGAATGTTTTTACTTTCAATATAATTTTTAGCAGAAATCAAATCAGCATTTAAAAATGGACTGGTGACCCATATCATGTCACGTGCATCTGTGCATAACTTGATATTTGGGATCAACATTTCTTGAATTCAATAAATCTGCTCTCTGCCATTGCAAAGTTTGGTGCTTCAAAATTCTTTTGCGCTCTGAACACGTGCCTGTATTTAATTTTTGACAACTCAGAGAACCTTTTGATTTGAGACATCCTGATCCAAGCAGAGCTCACTGCTTGTTTCACAAGACAAAAATATTTTTCTGTATTATACCAGAACAAAGAAATCAAAAGCAACTTCAACTTTACTTTTTAAAAAAACGCATTTCAGCATATTTTGCATGGTCCTACAAAACTTCAGTTTAAATAGAGGAGACAGAACATTCAAGAAGGAGTTTGATGGCTTTTTTGGTGATTTGTGGTTGTCTTTTAAATTAGCTCTAATTAAAAATGTTACACTAGGTTAAAGATCTCACACGTTACTAAGAAAGAGAATTAAATCTGATGATTAAAAATTGATGTGATGTGGTTAACACATCACTTGTGCTGGAACCTTTTCCAAAATTCAGTATTTCTCAGTTCACTCGCCACATGACACTGATTATAGGAGCCTACAAAGAACCTTCACACACATCTAGTTACAAGGTACTTATTTGTATTTTTGCTATTGAATTAATTTACATATATTGGGAAGCAAAAAAGAACATAAAGGAATTTATATACTCTGCTATAAACATAAAACTCTGGAAAGCTGACAGCTCTGCTCCCACCAGTGAAGTTTGGCTTTTGCAATAGAAACAGCTGTTGCACCTAATGAAAGCACTCAACATTTTTCTCTAATGCAGCAGAGTAATAGCAGTACCTATTTTCCAAATGCTTAAAGGGTCTGCCTGGATTGCCATTACAAACCACTGTTTTCAGAGTTATATATTCCAGAGTCAGCCATAAAAATTTCATTCAGGCTGAAATCTGACATTGAGGGGCGCAAAGCCTGAGACCCAAAAGCTTTTCCTGTTGTCACAGCGGAGGGTTTATCAAATTAATCTGAAATTGGACTGTTTTGAATTTACAGGACTGACACAGCAGTAATATGTTCAAGGGTTTTGGGTGCTGCGCTGCTCATCCAATTCACTGACAGATTTACCTTTTTAAGCCAACTAATTTATCAAGTGGGCTAATTATTTTTGGAAGCGTAAACACGAAGAAATGAAAAAAAATTCCCTCATAATTAGCTGGAGAAAAGAGACATCACTGCACAGGAGGTGCCTTTCTCCGTGTCACTGGCCTATGACTCTGCAGCCACAAGTAGAGCTGACCCAGGAAAGCCCAGATTACCTTGGAAGATTAAGGAACGCCCTCCTAGAGAGCTTTTACCCATGTACTAGATATTCCTTAAGAAAATCTCCGAGGCAGGAATAAAGGGTCTCACCAGTCTACTAAAATTCGTGCCGTGCAGGATTTTTCCAACAGTTTTTCTTGAAGTCCCCTGAATAAAATTTGGGCTTCATATTAGCAATTTGAGGAGACAGACATCCTCAGATCTTTGCAGCAATTAACGAAGGGCCTGAGCTCCAGTCTATTTCAGAACTATGGGCATCCCTACAAAAATTTTCACCACCACTCTTTTTATAGTTGTCAGAAATTTCCAAGCTGAACTTGCTGGTGGCCAGGCCATTGGGCTTACGGGGAATTTGAGGCACTATCCTTGGAGATTTTTGGTTTTGTTATTGGCTCTGTTCTAATTTTGTTAGAGACTAGTCTTGGAGGTCCTTAAATAACACAATACCAGTATTGCATGAGAATGGACACCTCTGAACTCAAGGAGTCAGGTGTCTGCATGGGCACTGCAGGATTTTGTAGCAGCTACAGGTGGACAGACAGAGGGGCTTAGAGTATCTCAGATACATAAGACAGCAGGAAGCCCCCCCACCACTTTCCACTATAGAGCCTTTCCTTCTCTGCAGTTTTGTAAGAGAAAAAAAATTAAGAAATAAAAAGAGATCACTTTCCTATCTCATAACAATAAATTCATTAATAAAATGTCACAATATTGTTACAGTGAGAGGCATTTCATTAAATAAATAGATACTTTAGAGCCTATCAACCAGAAACTTTTGACATCCAAAGAGAGAAAAGCTGTGTAAGTGCAAGTGCCAGGATGGCTCTGCTTACCCTACGAAGATAATAATGCAGCTCTACTTCTCTCCTCCATTTAGCCCCTAGGCTTTCATAGCAGTTTCACAGGATCCTCTTAACAACATTTGAACAGCCAAAGGAGAGACAGGAGCTGGCAAATAAACACTTTCCTCCACTTCCACATGTGAGACACTTCATAAAACCTTCACAACTGAGTTTACCTCAAGGGCATCACATACTTTGCAATTTAGATAAGTTATTATGCCCATCATTTGCTGAGCTCAGTGGAATGCCTGTTTCATAAATCTGAAAGCAGAGCAAACATGGATGAGTGAATAAAAGAACAGATGTAACTTACATAAGGATAAGTATATAACAAAAGCTGCACTGATGTATGTGAATATGAAATGAAGTAAAATTAGCCTAACATATTATATAAACTTTAAGCCATGCATGTTGATTTTCAGCAGTTGACCTCTGCTTACTGTATCTCTGTCTTCTGCAATGGCTGGGGAGCAGTATCTGATGAACTGTGCTCTTCCACTGACATCATCCCTTCATTGAAAGTCAAACCATGGAAAAGGGCCACAGACTTTCTGGGCTGTCGGTCAGCCAGAGGAGCAAGGAGGGAGATTCATGGTGCATTGATGGAAAGTGGACGTGTTGCTGAATAGTATTGTACTGGCTGCTGGGACAGTTATTTGATGGATTTGACTTTGTAACATCTTATAAAGTCATCCAAGCCCACGCCACCGCCACTGGGAACTGCGCCTGTTCTCAGAGCACACACGTTTCAGAAGTCATCGTCTTTTGGTGGACTTTCTGGCCTTAAACTTGGCTATTACTAAATTGATAGAAGGTAACTCATTCCTAGTTTGTTCTCTTCTTGGGGCTGTGATGTAGCCAGGTGTTTCACAAATGTATGGACCCGATGTGAAAGGGGATAGCAAAGGATGGGAAAAGGCACGTAAAGCACATTTTCTGAATGAAGGGTGGAAGGCTAATGTGTAATGTCTAACTTCTAATGAAGAAAAGTGAAAATGCAAAAGGAAAATAATGTTAGTGGCACCAATTCAGGTAGACTGAGTGTGAAGGACATCAAGAACAGAGCAACCAGGTAGAAATGGAAAACTTTTTGTTAGAGTTAAAGCAAGACTGGCTTCATGTTAAGGTTACAGAAAACATATTGAGACATTCTAGAGGAATAATTCTGAATAAGCGACAGCATTGAGAGGGATAAGAAGTAACTGTGGCAGAGATTCTAACTTGGTGCTGAGTGAAGCTTTTAGATCAGGCAGAGGGGACAGTGCATGAGCAAAAAGTGAGATCTGCCCCATTGAATCTTGGGTGATACAAAAGAACCATAGGCCCATTAATACATTCGGCTGCAGTGTAGGGACAATAAAAGCACAAGAGCATTCACAGAGCTCTTTGTGTAAGAGAGAGGTGACAGTGGGATTTCTGCAGTTATCAATACTCCTGGTCTCTAAAATCAATGTCTGCCCCTGTGAGTCTCTGGTTCTTTGTGCCTTGCACACAAGAGAAGAAAAGAGGCCCCAGCAAGATCCTTACATGGCCATTGGCTACACTGGAAGAAGCAATTGCATCCTGCCCATATCTCACCCTCCAGTCACCAGGATCTAATACAAAACTGAGCTATTTAGTGATCACACACTAAACAGCCCTAACTTGTGATAAACCAGCACTGCAATATAAAACCAGAAGCTGTGGCTGTGAACAAAGAGTGAACCTTTGAGCATAGAAGGTTTTATTCAAATCTGAAGGGGACAAGCTAAGTTTTAAGTTTGTTGCTCCGTGCCAGAAGGAAATTTCTGCCCACAAAAGCATGGTTTTATTGCAGCTAAATCTGTTGATCTAATAAAACATATCATCTATATCCATAATGCTTCCACCATGACAGCTCCAACAAAACACTGCTAATGCTATCAGGAAGGAGTTTTGTGCTGAGAAAGACTTTGGTCTATTCCACCAAGCTATAGGGTGTGATAAGTCACTGGAATAATCTTAAATAGCAGCAGATCTGGCAACTGAGCAGTAAATGTCCTAAAATTGGAATAATGTAGGTGGTTGTAGCTGCCTGGCAGTTAAATCACAGGCAATTCTGGGCATTAACAGCCTCCACGTAAGGATTTAGGTAAACATTTCCCCAGCCCTTGCTAATCGTGCTGTCAGTTATTAATGGGCAGTCTGCTCACCTGCTGCCCTCTGCTACAGAAGGTCTCCAGCCCTATAAACACTTGCTACCAGGGATTGTTACTGCTTTGAAAAATAGTGTGAATCAACAAGGCTGCTCATAGGGAACACTGTGCTGGACAGGGGTTTCAGGGGAACTCATGAAGTACAAAAGGACCATCTGAGTTGTAGGGTAGTTAATAAGCGTAACTCAGTACATGCATCAGTGTTATTTTTGTGCTGTTCCTCATCAACAAAGACTCTTGCCACAGTCTGCTTTTAGCACTGGGGCTTTGCTACTGTGCTGAGAACCTACAGGGAGACTGGTTTTCCATATTTCACTGAACTCAGCCCTTAACTGTGGAAATGTGCACCAGAGCTTCTGTCAGAATTCTTTTTTAAAAGAAGGGCAGTGCATACAAATTAGGCACGTGAAAATACAGGAAGGGAGCACGAGGGACAACAGATGTATCTTTGGCATCAGCATGTGAGCTACAACACTTACAGGGGCAGGTCCAAGGCATGAGTTCCATGGTCAGATGGGTTATGTTGCCAAAAAAATACAGGAAAGTGGCTCTGCCCTGTCCATGGCAGCTCAGATCATGTGTTATTGGGCAAACCTACTCCTTTCCAAAAGCAACCACAGCAGTCCAAACATGGTTCACTTCACACACGAACCGTAAAATCGTGATTTCCAGCCCCGTCCCTCCCCAAATCTGGGCAACCTGCGCTCTGACTTTATTGGAAAGTACAGATTGGGTTTCAATGTCTGTAAAAACATCAATAGATACTCCTCAAGATTTTCCTCCATGCTCTGTATAGACACCCTGCTTACTCCTAGACCCTTCAAGTACTGTTCCCTTGGGTATATTCACTTCAAGGGACACGTTAGCAAGTAACTCTGGAAGACAAAGGAAAACATTGAGAGGTGCTTCATATTTAAAGGCAGCTCATTTGCCTTCTATTACTTGTAGCTCCAAAATAATAAAAATAGAGTCGGTATGCCAGAAGATCCTTCTTACAATTACTTGTTATTTATAGCTCCTGCATACATTTTAAAAAGCACCTGTTTCTTCTTTGAGCGTGACTCCCCTGATTTGTATTGGGATTTAGGAAGTTCAGATGTTTAGGCATTACAGAGAATGCATACACATGCAAGACACACTTTCATGATTTCACAGAGTCTGCTTGCTACTTATCCAACTAAATTTTTTTTTCTAAACAGTATTATTTTCCTAGAGGAGCTTGTCCTTGATGAGATTCTGACTCTTTCTCATTTTATTCTAAACTCTTCAGCAGGTACTATAACTGATACTTTGCATTTGCATTCAAAGTCACGTTGATCTTTCAAAAGATGTATGTGCTTTCAAGTTAGCTTGTGATAAGAACAGCTCCCCCACTTTTGGATAAGCTGTGAAGCTTCCTTTGGACAGTCAGTAAGTCACTGAACACAGACATCTGTTCCTTGGAACGGCCGCGTGCAGCAAAGGTTGACAAGTTCCATGACATCTGTGGCCCATCAGGACTTGGACAAAACCAGGCTGAATGATGGATAGTCTCGCAGTATTCCCTCATCACAGTCGGTACATATCACTGAATTAGGGACCATGTGTGGGAAGTCTTATCCCCATGAGTGCTGAGAAAGAGCAAAGAATATACCTGTGGTACATATTTCAGGGCACAACAGACACACCCAGGCAAGTTCAGGAGTGACTGATAGGGCATTACCAGAAATACAGTAAGTTTTTGAGAAAAGGAGATCTGAACTCCCCACAAAGCGCCGCTTCGAAGAGAAGGTTGGTCCAGTCGACCTCCAGAGTCCCTTACACTGAAATAATGATTGTAATTCAGCTGCAGCCAGCAACTGCTGCTTACACATCCCTCCATGCCACAAGCAAATCAATCAGGACGGCACCCAGAGAGCAGGGCTCAGCATTCACAGCAGCCAGTCACTCCCTTTTATCCACCACAGGGCAGCATGTAGAAAAAGGGCAGGATTAGAAATATTTTTATATGCTCCAAACAAGGCCTGTGTGTTCCTTATCTTTATGGGGATCTATAAAATGCCATTTTCAAAAACTCCTGTAGGTTCAAGTGAAACCCTAAGCCAAAGGGACACCATATATTGTCTCAGCTGATAAGACCCTCTGCAGTTCACCCCTCCAGTTAATGCTGTTCAGTGCCTGTTACTCAGAGCTCTGTGTTTTCATTCCAGGCATAAACTGCAGTAGACACATGTACCAAAACCAGAAGTACTTACAGATTCTGTCCAACCTTAGAGAACAACATAAAACCATTTTGGTTAAGAACAAGCTGACCACCTCAGCATTCACACAGACTACAGATCATTTCCTTCTCCCAGCAAACTTAGAACTGAAATTCAGAGCAGACTAATTGACTTACAGTCCATCCAGCTACTTCAGGTGCACTAATTATGCTTTTCACCTTCTCACTCCATGTCAGAATAGAAATGCCTTGATGTGTGGCACTGAGGAAAGGCAGACACAACCTCTCTCATTCAGCTGATTTTCCCCAAGAATAAAAGAGCAGCAATACTTTTGAGACGTGACTTTTCGGTGCTGCAGGTCTGTGCTGGTGTCTTGTCCTGTTTCATGTTTTCATTCAGCCATCAGCCTAGAGATCTCTCTCTGTCTTAACTGAATTCCCAAAGCCTTAGGCACACGGACCCACAGTAACCCACAGCCTTGACTCCCAAGATAACTCATGGGTATAAAACTGTTGAAAACATCAACACTACCTATCTGGGTTTTTGCAGAAGCCCAGGTGTTTTCTCAGAGTTATTTCCCTTGCTTTTTTTCTTCCCCTTCACAAATCAACGATTTCCACCTTTGATATCTTTCACAACATAACAGTGCAAGAACTTGAAGTACAAAAAGCTTTGGGGCAACTGAAAATAAATACAATATTAACATAAAGAGCACAGAACAAACCCTACTGGGAACCTAGCTAATATGCAGATTTCTGTCCCCAGACTTCTCTGCGTAGCTTGATCCCAGAGCACCTACAGGCACCACACAGACATGCTGTGCACTAAGCATGCAACTGGCTCTAAAGGCATCTTTTAATCTTCATTCTGTTCATTCCCTTTTCCTGCTCCCTCCAGCTGATCACAGAGGCCAGATTAAAGACAAATTCAGTGACAGAAACAGGGTAAGGAGCAGTCCAAAATCAGGAGCTAATGAGGAAGAAACAGAAGGCGTTTGACTAGATGGAGCAGTCGTGCACTGAGGAGCCTCTGCCTGGACGAAAGATGTGGATATTAATCCAAAGTAGAAATGCTGTGAGTACCAGCAGGGGTGAGGGAATGCTGAGAATACCTTGAAAGCAAGATGTCAGAGCAGTGAAGGATTAAAAATATCTCAAGGCTCAGTTTGCCTTCATAAGTTTTCAGGTCACCAGGCACTTGAGAAGAAGATCATAAAGACACTGTATAGCTGTGTAGATGGAAGAAGTGTGAGGGGTTTTTTACGCTCAGGAGAGTATTCAAGAGTCTTCACTCCAAGGATGTCAGTCAGCAAGTTCAGCTGCAGAGAGCTGAGCCCAGCCTCAGGTGGGCTGTGATGCTGCTGCCCAGCTCCCAGGCACAGGTAGCGGTGTGTGTGGACACTGTGGATCAGGGGATTGGAGGTGAGGAACTTAATCCAAATACAAACACGTAGTGCAAAGGACTGACCCAGCCTTGTCAATCTCTGTGTGGGCTGGGATTGGGCCCGAAATGAGCCTCATGTGAATCACCAGCAACACCAGCAGTGAATGTTCTGCTGTGAGCCAAGCCCTGCAAAGCCCTTCACCTGGGATTCAGTGCTGCTTCAGCCAATACAGTAACTGCAGGATTCAGCTATATATCCCTGGGATCCGGTTTCAGCAGCAGTCTGTAGCCAGTTATTGCTCTACTTGGGAATAAATCACAAATCTTTTCAAAAATCCATTTTCCTACAGCTGTTGTTATAACACTAAGCATATTTGGGCTGGCTACAAACAACGTCCACCTACTCCCATCCACATGGACTCTTATTTAAGCACTTACTGAGGGGGAAGGGAGGAGAAAAAAAAAAGGAATAAAAGAAAAAAGTGAAGCTATTGATTCAAGAAATTTGCATTTCCCAGAGAGAGACCCGGAGGTGCCTCACCGCAGCCAGGCAGCAGAGGAGCGGGCACAGGCAGGTTTTAAATCAAGGCAAAAAGGCAGAACATAATGCTTCCAATTTACTTCCTTAAAGTGAAATGTGCAAGCTAAAAAGCCATGAATTAGCACTACTGAACGCTGCAGCCACCAAAAAGAGATTTTTAAGCCATTCCCCACCCCCCACCCCCCCTTTATCTTGTCAAGAGACTGTATTTTCATTGTGCTCACATGGTAATTTAAATTATGCTCGGGCTCAGCGTGTACCGTGTAATCGTGAGTCGGCAAGGGTTTGAATGCCATCACTGCTGTGCAAATAACATCATCAGCTCATCAGCTGTGTCAGTAACATTGCAATTATGGAAGTGACTATTATTTCCACCCCTGATAAGCCATATTAGAACTTATTTTGTGGGCTGGAGCTGACAGGTATTCTATCAATATGAAAAGCACACAACAGCAGCTGAGCTACGGTTCCAGGCAGGAACATCATTCCACTGGGACGTTCTGGTGGCACTGTTGGATGGGCCTAAAGGCATTGTTGTGTGTCCCTTTTGTCATCACACTACGCATTTGTTTTCCTTCCTCTTTCCACCCATTGTGTTCACCCAAACACAAGTGCTATCCCCAAAATAGAAAATACATATTAATACTTTCAATGGCAGAAGGAAGGTAGGTAGACATTTTAATTTGGTCTGTTGCAGAAGTTTTGGGGGCTTAGTGTTTGTTTTTAATATGGCTAAGCCACTGGACTGGAGCTTGGCACTAAGTGATTCGTCTTTCTGAGGCTTCCCATGTGCTTTTGGCCAGATCAATTACTTCCTAAGCTTTTATTTTCAGCTTCTTAAAAATGAGGCTAGCATAATGGTTCCTTTCTCTAATCCTCTGCATGTTTACATGGCGAGCACATCACAGCAGAGCCAGGCCATGAGGGTCCTCAGAGACGCACAACCTCCCTGTGCTCCTCTTGCAGTGGATCTCTTGGCAGCAATGGAGCAGAAGCCCATGGGCAAGTGCCCAGCAAGGTTTAACAACAGGTAAGTTCTTTCCTGTAACATCATGCCCAGTGCTAAGCAGAGCTGAGAATAACCCCTCTTCAAGCTCCCTGGAGGAGGGTGAGTTCTTTGGGAGCTCCTCTCCCAGTCACACACAGATTCACAGAATACTATGAGTTGGAAGGGACCCACAAGGATCATCTAGTCCAACTCACCATCTAACACCCGTACAGAGACCGAGAGCACATCCCAGAGTGGTAAACATAAACCTAGTTCCCTCACAGTCTAACAGGCCACTCCGATCCAGAAGGGACCCACAGGATCATCCAGCCCTACACCCCCCAGCTAGACCATGTCACTGAGCTCCTCATCGAGTCTTCTCTTAAACACCTCCAGGGACGGCGACTCCACCACCTCCCTGGGCAGTCCATTCCTGTTCCTTGTGCCCTCAGCAGCCAAAGGGGCAGATGGAATTGTCCATAAACATTTCTACTAGCCTTGATTTCTCACACACACACAGTATCAGAGTAGTGATAAGGTTGGAAAAGACCTGGAAGATCATCTAGTCCAGCACCTCAACATCTTCCTTAAACTGAGGGGCCCACAACTGGATACAACACTCGAGGTGCGGCCTAACCAGTGCCGAGTACAGGGGAAGGATAACCTCCCCTGACACACAAAACCCCCCATCACCAACACAAACCATGGACAGAGCTTATGACTCCAAATTCAGGGCTGAGCTGCTACTAAAGTGCTCCTGAATATGAGAATATCTACAATAGGAAGCCATGCTCAGATTGATTCCCAGTCAGCTGCTCCGTGTTGTGGCTAAAGAAGCAACGCTCCACAGAACGTGTGTCAGAATCATAGATCTGGACTTTTTTTTTTTTTTTAAGATTATTTCAGCCTAAAATGCAATTGGAGATTGATTCTTGAGATCCTCACATTATAGAGGGTCTGGGTCTGGAATATAACTCAGTGTGAAAGGAAAGAATTCACATCTTCACCTTACAGAGATGCTGCACATTGCTAAAGCTGACAAAGGGTATGAATAAAGGTAAGGAACGAGGAGAGAGAGCTGTAAAATTATGAATACTTGGCATATACAGAATACCTGTACACAGTCCTGTTAATCTATAGTTTGGGTTGTTCTGAAATCACTCCTGCAAGAAAGAGTTCTCTGTTTGAATATGCTCTTTATTAGGATAATTATGTTTTTATTTGGGGGGGACACCAAGATCATCCATTCTTTTACTGTAATCTCTAATGTATTATATTCATGGGAAAACATATTTATTCAAAACTTCACTTTGACTTAACAGAAAAATGGTTCTTGCCACAGCAATGTGTAATACTCATTTTTCTCCATGTGTTGATTTTTGGCACATAAATGCCAGAAGCCTCTGTTCTCTTCCCTTATCGAGAAAAGCTTGCCCGAGATGAATTTCCTCATCATCCTTTCCTTTTAAAGTGGCTGTTTTTCAATGCCATTTAAAGGCAGAGTTCTGATAAATTCTTGGTTTCAATGCACAGATTTCAATGAAAGAGTTTATTTCACAGCAGTAAAGTTGTTGAATCCAAATAGAAAGGGAGAAAAAAAATTATGAAGTTGGGTACTGCTACTGCCCACACAGTATCACCATCGAAAGGTGCCCTCACATGTTTTTCTTTTTAATGACAATTATTTTTGAAATAAACTAATTACAAAAGCTTTTACAATTTTTATAGAGAGGAAGGGACGTGCCTCTGATACCACTTCTTTATAAATGTATATTGAACTAATTGAAGATTACTTCCACACAGCGGAAGACAATTTCTTAAGGAACAAAAGGATGAGAACAGCTGGGATAAAAAACATTCATTTGACTCCATAGCTGTACATTTCTGACTGTAGCAGTGTGGCCATAGAGCCAAAAAATACTTACAGATTTTATGGGTATTTGACACATAGGTTAACAAAAGTCATCTTTCCACTTAAAAATCCTTCCCCTTTCTATAGGGTTTTTTGTAGCAAGACTTTATCCTGGACTTCACTAGTATGAACTGTCTGGAATAAGTGCCTCTGAAAGGCTTATTTTAAACTGACTTTAAGTTACATTAGTTTAAATTATATTTAATTGTATTAATATTGTATTAATTCAAATTTGTATTAATTCTAATTAAATTTAAATTTTATTAATGGTCACTAAATTGAAATTGTATTGCTTTTTAAATTGTAGGTTACACCCGGCCCCAAATTTTCTGTTCAGAGAATATTCTGCACCCAAACCATAAATTCCTTCTGACTTGATTATCACTCACACAGCACTGAAAACAAGGGTGCCTCCATCCTCAGCTGAGAATCCAGCCTCATATTGCCTTCTGTCCAGGTGAATGCCTTACACTACAGATACTGGTACAGTCTAGAGGTGAAAAGTGGCATCCTCACCTTATGGCTGCAGCAAGTGCAAGGAACAACAGTCTGAAAAGAGAAAGAAAGAAGGAGCCCAGCTGTTGCCCCGTGGTTAGGAGTGTGAAGATCTTCATTCTCCCCTGTGCCCCAAGGATAACTTTTCCTCTGTTAGATGATAATAGGGGAGGTTTTTTCACCAATGCACAAACACTCCAGGGAAGAGAAGAGCTGCACTTGCCTTCTCCAGTGCTGATCTCTGTGCCAGGGGTCAGCCCCACATCTCTCCCTCCTATGCAGCACCTGTCCTGGGGCACATATTGTGTCACTCTGGTCCGCAAGGATGGGCAGGTTCCCAGAGCTCCCAGAACCATCAGCAGGGAGGAAACAACGCACCTGCTTCTCTCCAGATCTCACCTGAGCAGCTGATGCTTGCCCAGCTTGCTCTGCTAAGGCTGTCAGTGCCTTTTTTTTGCAC
Organism: Pitta sordida; assembly: GCA_013390025.1. Lineage (NCBI taxonomy): Eukaryota > Metazoa > Chordata > Aves > Passeriformes > Pittidae > Pitta > Pitta sordida. Next base: position 332,769 of record WEKX01021747.1, read on the forward strand.
CACGTGTACTTTGTAAGAAAATATCCTCACCCTTAGAAAACCAGCATCGCTTTTTCTTATTCAAGGGTGATTTTAAAACAAAAGGATAGAAAGAAAGGAAAAATCCAGCCTCCCAGCCCTAAGATTTAATGAAAAATCCAGGCCCTCAAAGGTCTTTAGCCACTTAATTCCCATTATCTGTTTATCACAGACAGGAGTCTAAATCCTACAGATTTTTAGCTTCTAGAGACCATCCTCCTAGGCTCTCTTAAAAGAGTTCTGAAAAATAAGAAAGAGCTGGCAAAAGCTTTGATGCTCCTTTGTTCATTGTTAACAGAATAAAGAAATCTTTTTGAGAAAATCTGAGCTCTTTAAAGATGTAGGACAAAGAAACTAGGAGTTATTGCCCTTTGGAGACGGCATTATTTTGCCATGAGTTGGTTTTGTCAGATGAAGTTTTATGACACATAGTGGCAATCATCCATCTTTGATGAGCAGACACGCACTAAATCAGAAAGACTGCTCTCCACGGATCATCGAGTCACAGCACACAGCTTGGTAAATCATGGGGCTCTTAAATAAATACCCTTAATTTGTTGCAAGCTGGCTCACAGTTCTGCAATGCTTAATGTAAAATCATGCATTTTTACCTATAATGATGGAAAAGAATAAAGTGCACTGAAAGCAGGTGATCTTTGGGAGCAACAAAGGAGCATAGCCAGGGAAAAACAGTTGTCTGTGCAACACAAACAGGTTGATCTGAGCACACAGAGATGTACCAGTCTCATCGTGTAGCTTTGTGAGAGACCCAGATCCAAGGCAAGATGTGACATTTCACTTTTCAGATATCAAGTAGGGCGGAAAACCTGTCTTACACTGCAGATCAATACATCACTTAGAGAGAGAGAGAGAGAGAGAGAGGGGCTGTAGCCCAAATCAATCTGTAAGGTGTCAGAAACATCTAGGCCAACACCTGGCTACAATGCCCTTTAGCCCCCAGAGAGCCACAGACTAAAGCAGTTGTCAGGAGATGAAGTCAGCTAGGAAACAACACAAAGGAAACATGAAAGGAGCCTCTGTCATGGAGAAGGGCATTGCTGTGTTCCAGAAATACCCATGCAATGCACAGGTTCCCAGGCCCAAATGTGCACAGTGTTTTACTCAGGACTCTTCAAGTTTTGGGGAAAAAAAAAATTTGGAAATTTACTCCATGGATATACGTACTAGATCTTGGCTGAACAATGAGGAAGAAGTCATGGGGGTCAGGGAGGGAGAAGGTAAACTTGCTATTCAAAGGAACTACAGACTTATTATGATACTCTGGCCTCTTAGCTGGTATTTTCTATAAGGTACAATCGTATTCAACAGCTTCTCTCATTCAGGAAATATTACCACAAATTGGACTTCACTCCTCATCCTCTTTATTTTTTAAGAGCACACTAAAAACAGTCTGGCCCACAGTTGTGGTGGCAATTTCAGTCCCATACACAGGGACACATCTGAGACCACTCCCCACAAGTTCCACTTTCAGGTCGCTGCTCTTTCAAAGACTAGTTCCCAAATGAATGATTGGAGGCTGTTTCCCTCTATCACAGAAATTTTTTTGTCAGAAAAGTGATTTATCTGTTGACAGCCAGGTTCACTGCCCCCAGGCAACTGATGGCAGTTGAAACCTCTCAATGAAAAGCAGAGAACGCTATTAGCAATTTAAAGAAAAGGAAGGAAAAAAAGGTATAAATAGTCCCCTCCTTAAGGCTGCCTCATAACTCTTCCCTGGAAGAGGCAGAAGCAGCATCAGCTCTTCCAGGTGTTAGGTAGGGGTTTACTCTTGGGTTACAACACTGATTACAGCTTGAAGAAGGTAGATCAAACAGTGGCTGGTCTTGTAAAATATTTTTCATTATCTGCAAAGTCTTTTCTGTCAAAAGGGTATGATAAAAATATTTGTTGTCCAAAATTATGGAGAATGGGTCCACTGGCAGGGATTAAAGCAATGGTCTGTTTGTGGCTGGTCTCCCTGTGCAGTCAATGAGAGGGACAGTACTCAAAATAAGTGGGAATACCTCAGTCACACTCTTGCTCTGCGAGTATCTCCCTCTGCTTCTGTTTCACATCCAAGGTGAAACAAGGACAGTTAAACCAAATGTTCTACAGATTGCAAACCCCTGAGAACAAGGACTGTCTAAGAGTCCACTTGCTGTGACCTCTTAGGAATTAGAGTGTTAATATTTCTAACCAAAAAACCATATTAGAATCACAAACTGTTGAAATGGACCTTGAAGATCACTTAGTGCCAAACCCTCCTTGCCATGAGGAGGGACCAGACCAGGTTGCTCAAGGCATTTTCTAACCTGGCTTTGAACACTGCCAGTGTTGGGGCATCCACAGACTCCCTGGGCAACATGTTCCAGTGTCTGACCACATGAAAGAGCAGCCTCATATTAGGAAATCTATAAGCTAATTATGAGTTTACTGACATAGAAGGCGTAGGAGGGATATTAAGCACCACACAGTACTTCTAAAACATAGTCCATGGCTAAATAGAAAAGAATCTACATATACTAGAACTCAGCTGAGAAGTCATATAAATGTAACCTGTTCCTTACTCGGCTGTTAAATGTGATCACACATCTTCAGTCTCAAAAACCAGAACAACAGCAGGCCACAGTTTTACATTTTTCCATCTGAACTACAATTATTGTCACAAGAGCCAATTTCACATTGGGCCATTTCTTGTTCTTGTTGCAATTCATCATGAGAAGACGTGAGATCTAAGATACCTCAGCAAGGCATAGCCCATGAATAAAACAGCACATTACTTTGACCTTTTCAGTTTGCTTTGCAGTGTGATTGGCTAACCATTCCTGTCCTCCCCTGTTAACCACCCCATTAACCTGGGATGAGAAGGTGGAACAGACAGAAAATTAGCCAGCAGAATTGTAAAAAGGTTAACACAGGGGCTCACAGCCCTGCCTTTCTTGTGTTTCAATGGCTATTAAGATTCTGCAATCTCTCTACTCTCTCAAAGTGTGCAGGGAAAAAATAGGAAATCGCACCAGATGAACTTTGTTCTCATTTCAGATTATAATCATGTGGTTCCTTTCAGATGTCACACTTGGACGATTCTGGCGTATGCGTGAATAAACCCAGAAGAATGTTTATTTTTACTCCTCTCAATATGGAGAATATTCAATTAGAGCGGTGAACTTTTTCTTTGAAGCTGGTCATTCTTGAGTAAAGGAAAATTGGAAAAAGGAGATGGAAGCAGCTCCATACGGCAGTCAGCTTTCAAAGGTCACTCCAACTACACGAGCTGAGTCATTCCAGTCATTTCCTGCTCAAAGAGAGGAAATGGTGGAATTTTTACATCCTGTGGGCTGGCAGCTGCAGAAAACTTCATCTGGGCGCTCACTAAGGCTCACAGGGCACGTGGATCTCACATATTCAGGCACAGGGAGAACATGAGGCACAGCAGGTCCTGGAGGAGTTTTGGAAGTGGCGGGTGAAACCATCATCCCTGTTTCCCTGGGTTTCCACACAGCTTTAAAATCTTCCCTTGTTTTAAATTTTCTGAAAGATCACACCATCATGAATGGCACAAAGGTAAGTATCAGAAAATGTTTCCTGAAGCCTGGTAGTCAAAGGGCCTAATTACAAGACTCCACGTGAGCCTCTTCTTTTGCTCATAAAGATTTTCCAACCATGAGTCCCATGGTTCGGTGTGATGGTCTGGGATAGTTTGTTTTTCAGACACTCCCATATCCTTGTCTTTGTAGAAATGTGTTACTCTGAGTTTCTATTACTAGCAATGTCATGAAATACTTTAGATGAAAGAAGTGGGAGCAAAGAGAAAGGGACCTTTGCACCACCCATTAGAACACCGAATTTTGCATTTATTGTGGCCATTGACAGCAATAACACAGAGTCTTTTTTATTACCTCACAGTGATAATATATTCTCTATTTTGCTTAAGGTGAACAATGATATTCAGACAGGAAGAATTACTAACAAAGAAGAGATAAAGCTTTAAATTATAAAAATGACTTGATAGTTTCTCTCTGTAATACATTTTAAGGCCAGAAGGGACCATTAAGATCACCTATATGCCAAGGATTTTTACATTGTGCTTTTTGATATATGGGATCTCAAGTAACATACCATTTCTTCTGACCCTTGCTCTGGAGCACTATCTCTGATGGATTTTTACAAACTGCATATTGAAATATTCACATGCTTAGGGGCTTGCTCACAAACTGGAAGAGATTAGAGAAGCATAATTTCCTTTCAGAGGAGCAATCTTTTTTTTTTTATTATAAAAGTTTTGCTATGTTTTTGTAACTATCTTGGTGAAACCAGTATAAAGTAAAGTTTATCACGTGGCAATACCTCTAATGTGTTGATCTGAAAAGATTGGTAGCAGTTTTAATGAGTTCTAATTCTTGATTGAAAGTCTGGAATAAAACTCAATATTTCTAGGCATTTAGCAAGAAAAGTTATAGCAGTTATGCCACTTAAAGGCTCTCAATAACTCTACCCCGCTGTTCAGGACTAGACAGACACCATCATGAGAAGAATTCCCAACCTCAACAGCTCCTTTCTACAGATCAATGTCTCAAATTAAAACATATCACAAATTAGGAGAGAACTGATCTTGTCAAGAATCAGAGTAAATTCTGGGTAGGTTGAACTGAAAAAGCAAATGAAGAGAAAGAAAGCCAATCCATTGCTGCATTTGTTCCAGTGTGTGGGTGACCTGGGGAGTCCTGAATGGCACTGAATGAATTGTCCCCTCCTGTGGATCAAGGATTAAAACCCCTTTGTTCTTTTTGTGCATTAAATGAGGGCTGAGGTGATCCCTAAGAGAATGAGAGTGCCAGGAAGCGTGTGGAGCTGTTGTGCTGCTGCCATGGTTTAACCCCAGCCAGCAACTCAGCCCCACAGCGCCGCTCGTTCGCTCTCCAGAGTGGGAGGGAGAGAATCAGAAGAGCGAAAGTGAGAAAACTTGTGGGTTGAGGTAAAGACAGTTTAATGGGGAAAGGAAAAGCTGCACACACAAGCAAAGCCAAACAAGGAACTCATTCCCCACTTCCCATGGGCAGGCAGGCGTTCAGCCGCACCCGGGAAAGCCACAAGGGTGACTTGCCATCAAATGTAACAGTGACTTGGGAAGACAAATGCCATCCCTCCGAACATTCCACCTCCCCTCTTGTCCCCCAGCTTTACATGCTGAGCATGGCACCATATGTCTGGAATATCTCTTGGGTTACTTGGGGTCAACTGTTCTGGCTACGTGCCCTCCCACCTCCCTCTGCCCCTAGAGCCCATCACTGGTGGGGTGGAGTGAGGAGCAGAAAAGCCCTTGGCTTTGTGGAAACACTGCTCAGCAATAACAGAAACATCCCTAATGTACCCCACACTGTTACCAGCACAAATCCAAAGCACAGCCCCACATCAGTTACTGTGAAGGGAATTAACTCTACCCCAGCCAAAAACAGCACAGCTCCCCTTGAATGGTTTCTCCCCAAAGCCTCCTTTGTAACAATATGGCAGTAACTTCACTTTAGAAATATTTTTACCCACTGCAATTGTTAAATGTGTCCTAAGAATTTGTGTTCTCCAAGGAGATAAGAACATCAGTTTTTACATATCAACAAACAAGCAGAGAAAAAGCTTTTTGTTGCTGTTGTTGTTAAGATAGAGAATATTACTTTTTGGAGGGGTAAAAGCTGGAGGTGCACAAAACTCGACTCTGCCATTTAATTAGTAATCAACAGTGATCCGTCAGAGTTACTGTAATTCATGAACTGTTAAGTCAAAGCAAAAATGGCAAGTAATTAGACTGTATCCATTAAAGCTTCACTAGCACACACTCATACAGCCAGGGTTTCAATTGGAGGGAGAAATGGAAGTGTGAAACCCCTTAATATATTCTGCTTTTTAATTAGCAATCAGTGCTGATTTGCCAGCCAAACCAACTCTAATGAACAAGCCATTGAAACACAGAAAAAAAAAGACACATTTTCAAAATAATTTATGCTTATATTTACATTCCCTCCAGGCTGAAACATTGGAGAAATACCGAAATACCATCTTTGCCATCACAAAGCAGCAGAAAGCATGCAGGGGCTTACAGTCCAACACAGCCAATGCATCACTGACAGTCTGGGAGGAAACACAAGCGGAGTATGTAGGAGAGGCAGTTGGTATCTCCAAACACAGACAAATAAACATTACCTTTGTTAACTGTGCACAACTCAAAATCTCCAAGTGACACTATTTCTATTCCAGCCACGCCCGTTTTAAAGAAACCATTAAAAAAGTGATAGAGTCTTACCAGGCTGCTGAGTTTTCTTCAATTTCTGGGGACGGAGGAGGTGAGGGAAGAGAAGTGCAGAAAGTCCTCCTGTGCCTGATCCTCACAGGTGCCAAGGAAACCTGAGCAGGTGAAGCAGAACACAAGCTGCTTCCAGGCTTCAGTAGGTGCAAAATTTAACTTCCCCCAAAACAGGATGGGCTCTACAGCACTCCTGGGAAGCTGAGCAGCAAAGCTGGGCTCTCCAGCATTAGGCCAGGAGACTCTTCCTCAGCCTTTAAAGAAATTGAGATGCTGGGGGAGAGCAAGGAATGAGAAGTATAGAGGCTCCCCCCTTTTTACCCATGTTAATATAATAATCAGAAATTTGAATATTTAATTTCACCAATATCAAATACATGGACTAGGCCTGGCTATGCAGGGTAAAAGTTAAAAGCTGCTTCACATATCTTTTTAAGTATAAATACACATATATATTTTTATCTATAACTTCCTTCAAAAACAGAGGGTATGTCCCCCTACAGGCAGGCTCTGAAGTTGGTTTTACCATATGGATCAGCTGATAAAGGCACCAACACAGCTTAAACTAATTACAATTTGCAGGTAGGGTGGTAATTGCACTTCTAACTGCCTAAATTAGGCAAACAAATGCCTGGTTGCATTTGTGTAGAGACTGACAGAGTACTTTGTGCCAGCTGAAAACTCAGCCCTAAATAGTGGTAATGTTCTTATTGAAAAATGACTTTTGTTTGTCTAACATCTGACAGTGTTACATCTATTTCACTCGATGTTTAATTAGTTTGTTTTCATGGTGTTTCCATTTCCATTTCAGCTTTCCTTAGTGATGGGAGAGCGCAGGTTTCTGGCTCTGTGCTTAAAACCCGTCCCAAGGCAAAGGACATGGCACCAGTTTCCCTTCACCCTTCCAACGTCAGCTGCGTTGAGCACTCAGCCAACATTTTCAGCTTTCAACAGCTTTTGTGCTTTTAAAGTATTCTAGCTGGCCCCTGCTCTGTCTCTGATGGCTGGCTTTCAGAGCTTGTAAACATCCATCTTGCAGTGGAGTTCTCAGTTCCTATTTTTGAAACACCAACGAATTTTCAGCAAAACACAGGTCAAGACGTCCTGTTGAATCTAAAACAGATTCACAAACAGATGCTTTCAAGCAGCTGTAAGCTCTCCACCCTTTCTCTTTGAATAAAAACCTATGAAACATTAATCATCTTAGGCCATAAATGCTTTAATACTTTGCCATGTTTATGAATTCTAGATACAGGTTCGTGAATGGCTCCGTCCTGTGTTCCAGATTTCCTCATCTCTTGGCCAACTACTGGTTCTTGAATATCTCAGTGGGCTTCTATTTTTTTTAAGCAAGCAAACAAGCTCTTTCCTCCTTACACCCCACCACACACCCAAGAGAAGACCCTTTCCTTTGATAGCTGCTCTTCAATTACAAGAGGCACCAAGTTAAAGCAACGACTAACAGTAAAGAATCTTTTAGCCATGAGCACAGCTCACTGAACTGTTTGATTTGAACAGCCCAGGAGAAGGTTGTGTCTTAAACAAAGACCATCTTTTGACCTTCTCTTCACATTCCAGTTGTTCTAAATGAAAGCAATCCATGTTTTCATGATGGATGCTGAATGTGTGCTGGCTGACTCTGTAGCACAGTGTGAAAGAGGTTAGAAAGCAATGTCCATTTTATTGCTTTTTTTGCCCTATAGTTTTACAACACAGAAACCTCAGCATAAAGACTTGAAATATATTCAATTCTCCTAAACTCTCCAAATTGATGTTTAAAATATTCTTCAGATATGAGCTGTCTGTATCACGACTGAAGCCAAGTGACTCCTGGTACTCAACAAGACAGAGCCCAGAGTGGTCAGATAGTACAAGTGCTATTGCTTAAAATTCTGGCTTTGAAAACCAGTCTCACCTAAGATTTAAAAGAACATCAACCAGAAAAAATCCCCCCATTGATGTACTTATTCTAATGTTACATGTGCACGTAGTACTGGAAATGGAGTTGGGGGCAAACCCATTTGTAAGAATTCACTGCTTTGGTTTGTTTCTGAGTCTAAGTCAGAAAGGTCACTTCTACCTCCCAGCCTGTTGTGTCATGTGCTCAAGCTTCTGGCTGCTGTGTGACAGCTGTAAAACACTCTTCCCCTTCTGTTCCCGCTCAGCAGAGAGAAATACTGAGCAGGACACGGTGCAGACCAGGGTGGTTTGTTGTCTCTGCTGGCAAACGTGTAATGCTGTCACACAAGACCATACCCCACTGGAAACTGGGATAGACAATTTCCACCATTTCTTACAGTATCCCACAGACTCATTACACCTTGCTGGGTAATTAGATTGAGAGCAAGTTGTCACATCAGCAAAGCAGTGAATTATCAGCCATCAGCTTGCTATTTTAACCTAAAAAAAAAAAAAATCTCACTATTTTCACTTCTCTCCCTCTCAAAGAGAAATATCTGACAGCCAGTATCCAAAAAGCAGTTAAGATTCAGTACAGTCCCCTGGGACCAAGCATGCCTTCCATTCCCTGCAGCTGCAATACATTGTCTTGGACTATAGTTGGTCTGCTGCCCTTTGACAGCACCCTAAAACACTGTCCTTATTTAAATAATCTCATTTAATTACAAGACAATCCAATTACAATCTCCCATTTTTCTCTTAGTCCCAATATTTTTTATAACAGTACATGTTTTTAAAACAAATTGTGAATATATCAGGGAAAGAAAACAAACATTCAAGCCTAGCAGGTAGTATACTTTATTTGGAATAACTACATAGATAATCAGAGTACAGTTGTAGGCTAGAGCCCAACAATACTTTGCTTTCTTTTTTTCCACATAAAAAAGTAAACTTTCCCAAAAGTCTGTTTAGCAAAGCCAGAAGCACTGTTATTTTAAACAGTTTATTTACATGGCTTATATTGGCAAGATATAAAAAACAGTGCAGTCTGACACATTCAGAAGCATCACTAGTTACATATAGATACAAGACAAAACACAGGTGGTTAAAAAGAAACCAGAAGTTGTGAACTCCTGCTAATACCAACAGTCGAACTGTCAATGAAATGCAGAAATATACATATTTAGATAGTTCACAGGATAGCAATGCATTGCACAAACTGTTCAGAGGCAAGAGGTGAATGTACAGTTTTGAAGGAAGGCATAAATACATGAGGAAGCCAGGTAAAAGCCTTCGGAGTTCCACGCCTGAAATCTGACACACCAGAATGGGACCCTCAAATTACAATATCACACCAATAATCCCATGCATTAAATAATGATTTGTTAACCACCTATGGGGAAGATGTGGAGCTTGGGGTTTTGTTTTTTTAACAGCCCTACTACAAGGGAGTGTAATTAATTTCCTCAGACTTTCACTTCAAAGCAAATCAAAGAATTTATTTGATCATTTTTGGTGGTCAAAGCTCCTTGCAGCCTTTAAACTTACAGTTCAAACCACTGCTGCAGGAGATCATAATCACAGAACTCAATTCTATTTAAGTATAAACAACTACATTTATAAAATATATGGAATAAGCAGCTGTACAACAGGTGAACTGTCATACTTGGGAGGTCAGGTACTTCATAATGCATCTCCATTTAAGAAATCCACAATTCAAACATTAGAGTGCTCTGCCAGTTGATGAAGTTAGGCAAGCATGAGAGTCATTCAAACTAGCAGTAAATTATGTGATCATCATCTTCATTTAAAGATCTCACAGTTTATTGCCTAGAGGGGACAATTTCTATAGAGCAAAATGTTTCAGTTATGTTGGTGAGAAAATAAATTCGTGCAAGGGAATACTGTGTGGAAACAAAGGCCAAGTTCCTCATTCCACTGGTTGGCTGATCGGCTTCAAGACAACTAAAAGCCCCTTGTGATTAACTTAGTGTTATCTAACATTCTGCTAATCAAATCACTGCTAAGTGCTAATGACTAAGGTACCATTAATGTCAGTAACAGGTCAGTGACCAGCCAGCGGTTTGTCAGTCACTCCCACACAGCAGGGTCTTGTCAACCTGCCTCAAATCAAGTGGGTTGTTGATCGGCTTAAGGTATGACTCCTCCTTTCAAAGATTGAGGGAAGACTGACCAAGGAAGGAGAAGGAACACCCTGTTGGGGAAGAAAAAAAAAAGTTATTGATGTTTTATTGGCCACTGTCAATAGTGCAGTAGTAATTTCTCAGGGAGATGTATAGATCATACAAGCTGCAGATCTTTAAGACTGGCAGCTTTTGAATTTAATGATTCAACATTTCTAGAATTGTAATAGAATAGTTAAATATATTTTAAAGACTGTGGAAGAAATATTTTCCCCCCTTGTTATCAGCCTGGAGAGATTTGGAATGCAAGAACGTGTTTTTGAAGAGTAGCTGTTAACTAAGTATTAGCGTCTTGCATCACTCTTTTTGCAATAATAATCTCCCTCCAAATTGAAGGCAAGATACATTATGATAATCTCTTAGAGAAACAGAGCTCCCCTCAGCTCCTCCAACTTTCTGTATTACCATCAGCTCCGAGCCCCAGATGAGATGCTGAACACATCTTCTTGGCTGCAGAAAGCAATAGACACCACAAGGATTTGTCAAAGCTTCCTTCAGCTCTGCCTGGATGGGCACACACCAGGCAAAAACCTGACTTTCCTGATGTTGGGAGAATAAACTGCTTCTGGGACTTAAAATTACAGTGAAACCAACACATCAATATGTAGCACTAAAAGTAAACCTCTTTGGATTAGCTGAGGTTTTGTATTCTTATCACATTAGACCTCAAGATACTTTCACCAGCAATCTTCTGTTGCTCTTTACAGCACAGCCAAGCTTTTCAGCATATCAACAGGCCACAGCAGTCAGGCAGCTTGTGCACCTGCACACTTCAGGGATATTTTAAATAGGGACATTTGGGGCAGGTAAGGATATACCACTTGACTATGAGTAGATCTTATGCCTGTTTATGGCACATCTTCCACTTGCATTCATAGGGAATATTTGGAGACTAAATCCTGAACTCCTTTTTATGGAGCAGTTCTTATTGGACTCTTAAGTATTTTATACCAGATATTTTTCCTGTTTACAGATGGGGAAACAAAACCCTGAAACCACTGGTAAAATGGGCTGCTCTAGACTTCCCTGCAGACAAGTTATTAAAGTCCTCAGAACAATGCCATTTGGATAACTGAAGTGAAGCAACAAGTCATGCAATTGTAGAGAAATTAATTATGAAAAAAACACAGAAAAAATAGATTTCAAAGGATTTGTGAAAGAATGAACTTTGCAGCCAGAACCGGAAACAGAACCAGACCAAGTGTGAGTGTTGACTCCAGCCCTGTGCATTAGGACAAAGAAGAATCCAACACCATTTAAAGCACTTTGTGGATTCAAGGGTTCCACAGCCATACTGTGCTCTCTTAGTTTAGAGGAATCAAGATCTTTTGCTCACTTCAGTCAGGATCTGATGTACAGAATTTTTCAGCACCACACTGGTTATTATCTTCAGCATCAGTGATTGTAACAACAGGGATAGGACATGCTCTGTCCAAGGCATGACCATTTAAGCTTTCCAAATTGGAAGAGGCTTTTCCTTGCACAGCATTTGAAAGACGAATATTTGGAGAGCCAGGACATAGCACAGGCCGAGGCTTGGGATTTTGGGACCTCCAATAAACAGAATTGGAGCAATGAACATTAACAGAACATTTGATAGATCCTTTTAGGCTACATGTAGAAGATGAACGAGCAATCTACAATTAGGAAGGGGTTCAAGAGTTAGTCCAAACAAGAAAAAAACCCAAGCATCCCAGTTTCATTGATAACTTTACTCTGCAGTTTTTTCTACACCAAAAAATTCCTATGTAAGCACAGACCAGGATTTAATTTAAATAAAACAGTATGTCTGAACAACAGCTTTGACTCTTTTAATGGACTCGGACGGGTTTCCTGCAGTTTTAGGTTCCTACTCAACAACTGCACTGGAATTCCATCTTGAGGGGCTGGAATCCAAACCTCTTTTCACCTCAAACTTATCATTCAACCAAAAAAGCTTTATCCACGTTGAGTGGTGTGTGGGATTGGTTACAAAAAACCACCACACACTGTCAGCTGCCAAGCTGTAGCTCATTACCACAGATGTCCAAGAACCCTGAGAAGGATCCGAGACAGGAACACAGTTTTGCCACTAAGTTTCTGATTTTTGTGGAAAAAAAGTATTTTTGTCTGGGATAGACACACAAAGAGGAAAGCACATGACTCGCAAGTTCATGAGAAATGAGATACAGCACTGTATTAAAATGAGGACAATTAGAATGCAAAAAAAATGGTTGGCATAATCATAATAGAAGGAAGAAAATCTCTCTACAGAGAACTGGGTTATAGCCCCACTGGTGGATTTTTTTTTTATTTCCTCTAAAGCATGAGAGTCCACTGTGATAGTTCCTTCCTTATTAATTCATATTTTCTCATGTGGGGGAGCAGGGCAATACCTTTATGTTGTACAATTTAATGGCCATTCAAACATTTATCTTCATACTAAAGTATTGACATAACAGGCAGTAATAGAAACACGAACAGGATTGCCTTTTCTTGGCCTCTGTCCTACAAACTACAGACTAGAAAGTGTTTACTAGGAGGTGTTTACTTATCAGATTTACTCAAACACTAGAATAAAAGCAAGGATGATGAAAAAATTCATCCAAATCTAGTCTGCTTTACTACTGTCCTGGGAAATTCAGTTTGGCCCAATGTAGCAGAGAAAGTTGCAACAGGCAGCCAGGCACAGCAGAAGAGCTGCAGTATGTAGGACCATATATAATTTTACCAAGTTTTCTTAAACATATAAGGAGATGATACTTTTGACCTTTTAAAAACTTTCAGGCTGCTACCCTTCCTTCCCAGTTTCTTTCATGAGATATCTGTCATCACCACATTGTATAAAAGTGTTTCAAACCAAAAACATGAACGAACATAAGACGCTGTGTTGAAACTCTCTCACATTTCACACATTCCATCCCTGGCAGAAGAGATTGGTGGGGGTTTTCAACTTAATTGTACAAGGCAACTCCCAGTTTCTAGTCCATACAGCAGATTTTTGTGCCTCTTCAGTATTTAATGCTTCTCATTAAACAGCTCTTGAAAATAATACATTTATGAATGTACTTAAAGACATGTTTTTCCCACTGCAGATCTACAAATTGTTAAAGGAAGATCAGCACTAGGCATTAAATAACTGTGATCTTAAAGGGGTGACTTATTTGTCCTGCAGAGCCAAGTCACTCACCGCCAATGACGACGTGCTCGTCAGTCGGCTGCCAATGAAACTCTCGTTTGCTGAGCTGGGGCTCCTTCCCTCAGTGGCACTGTGAGACATTAAAGCCCTTCGAAGAGCTCGCTTCGGTGTTTTTGAGAAGGAGAACGCTCTTGTAACCTGAGGAGTTTCACAAGCAGTTATACACTAACAAGAATCAGGCTGTAGGAACTACCACTGTCTAGGTGACCAGTCAAATTTTGAATGTCTGCAGGATGAGGATCAAATGTTAATGGCTGAATTACAGCTGGTCAAACACCCACACCCAAAGTGACCTGACTTTTAAAGGCTCCCCATCATTCTTACTCTTCTCACTGTCCAAATAGGAGAACAACTTGGGGAAAAATAGGGCAGAGATTCAGGGAGAAGTCAAACTCCACTAAACTTACACTAAACTCCACTAAACAAGGCTTTCCCTTGGTCCTGCAAAGTCAGGCTCCCCCTCCCTTAAGTTGCTCTCAATTTTTTATTCTATTTAAAAGACTTGAAGTATTAAACAGAATGAGTTCCATAACAGACTCAAAAATGACTACATAATACTTAGAACTGTAATACTTAAGACTATATACAGATATTCCAAAACATCGCCTTCTTTCTTTAAGGAGATTATATTTAAGAGTTTTAGTTTAGATTAAGTTTTTGCCATCACTACTGTAAATACTACAAAGCACCTGAAACGGAAATACTTGCACAATTCTGACTAAAACAGCTTTTACTGTAAAGCATTATTTTTATAGTATCCTACCTTTTTTGATGTTTTCTTTATTGCCCTGGATGCTCTGCTTAAAGTACTGTCCATATCTTTAGTATTTACTTCAACTGAGTCAGGGTCAGCAGTATAAATGAGATTTTCCTGCAGACAAAAATTGTCTTAGCAGTCAAATACCAGCACTTGTCAAAATACAGTTTTCTAGTTCATTAGATCAGATGTAAAGTTTCTAATTGCCATGTTCTTCCATATCTAGCTCTCCATATAGAGTTCAGCAAGTATTTGTTTTCAAGCTATTTCATTAGATAAGCTGCTGGTGCAATCACATTTTCAAACCACTTCATCAGTCGTTTTACACTTTGTTTGTCTGATTCAGTTTCACGTCCAGGGCTGACCAAACTACAGGCAGTAGTTCTGGAGCATCCCCAGGGAGTACACAAGATAAACACCACTTTGTTCCACTGACACATCTAGCACTTTTCTGAAGTGAACTCTTGCCAGCTCCAGCTGTCCAACATTAAGACTAAGCCTTTCAGCTTAAGTGCAATAGATGTTGCAGAATAGCCACAAGTTTGGGGTTTTTTTCATGCATCATTCTTAGGCTCCAGCACGTGCGATGGAGTCTCTGGATACCTACTTACAAAACTTGGGGGCAGCAGGAGGGAAGGGAAGTGGGAAGTTGCTGGGGTGATTTTTTTTGCTGTTTCGTGTCTTTATTTTGAGAAAAGACAGTTTATGTTCTAAAAATCTCAGAAGGACCCCAGACAGCAGCTGTGTGGCTGTTCCCAGGGCCTAACAAAGAGAAGTCAAAGGCTTTGCTGCCACCAGGTGGCAAAGTCAATGTTAATCTCACTCTCTCAGGATGCTACAGAACTCTTGAAACCAGGCAAAAGCGCTTAAATTGAAGTTCGATTTGACATTTAAATCAGGAAGAAAGGAGTATTATATAGTTGGAACAGAGCAGTAGCTACAGAAATTATAACTAATGGATTCAGAGTAAGAGGTTACAATTTGTCAGCATATGATTCTGAATGTCTTGGAGCAAGAGGGAATGATACATTTATTACACAAAGGTTTAATTTCTATTAAAATCCAAGCTATATGTAACAAGAGACTGAAGATGGGCAAGAGACAGATTAAAGTAAATTAACACTTCCTAATCAGTACTTTTCCCACACTAGGCCCAAAAAGGAAGGGAAATCTTAAAGCCAAATCTCTTATTCTTAAGTCCCTCAATCATAAGCCAAACAAATAAAATGAAGATACTATTTTCATTATTTAATTATCTCTCCTATAACAAGTATTTCTTTAAAAATCACAATCAAACACTGTACTGTAGGAGTACACTGCAGAACAAAAACCATTTCTTGTTTACCCCAAATAGTTTCTGTATGTACTGCATGTATTTTCTGCAAATTTAGATGACTGATATCCCTCACACACTGAATTTCTAAAAATGTGAGGAGGCCAGTGCCTCCTTTATTTCCTTGTTTTCTTTCTTTCCTTGTTTTGAGGTTGTCGATTTCTGTCTGCAGGAGGAAGATGCTTCATGTCTCTTTACATTATGGTGCAGAACAAACAACTCAACCCAACACACCCTTTAACCAAATGATTCATAATGCTGGGACTGTAAATTGAAACACAGCTGTGAAAGAAGGCAGATGAAAATACAATTCTCATTAGGTCTACACTGCAGAGTTTAAACTATTTATAATTAATTTGTGATGGTGAAAGGGTATAATTCTTGATTTTTAAGTACTTATTAGTTTCTGCAGAAACTAACTTCCAGGCTGTTTCCTCTTCCACCTTTTAACCACTCACTTGCAGACATGCTAATGTTTTCTGCTCTACTTCACCTCAGGCATGTCCACTAATACATTCTCTAGCTCCATGAGCTGAAAGCCAAAGAGAGAAAAATATTTCCAGTCAGCAACACGGTTCCAGAGTACTCACTGCATCTGCTTTGCAAATAGTGTTGGCCACGTGCCGACACAGCGTCTTCAACCAGTCCTCCTTGCGAGGTTCTTCAGTCGTCATCTGGAAACTGAGCAGCTTGTTGTTGAGTTCTGTAGGTGGCCGCACAACCAAGGCAAAAGCTTTCTGGCAATCTATAGTTTGTGGAGAAAAAAAAAAAATCAAGGAGGTAATAAAAATAATAATGGGTTTTCATAAAATCCAGGGGGGAACCTTCAGAAGGGTTATAATCCTCCATCTGCCAGGAACTAGAGCTATGGACAATACAATTTGGTACAAGGGTTTTATCTTTATTTCAGTGGTAGTTGCTGAATTACTTGCAAGAGCACAGAGTTCTATCTGCATCCTTCAACAGGCTGCAATCAGTTGCTCATGGAAGTTTATTCACCAAATAATCTGCCCACTCAAGACTGCAGACTAGACAGTAAACTTTGTTTACTACCTATCTTCTTGGCCATTTCTTTTTGTAATTCGGTTTCTGTGTTTAGGTGCTTCCGAGAACATAAAGCAGAACACATGCAATGCATATCATTGCTTACAGTGAAACACCAAGTCTTTTTTTCTAAGGTATAGATCTAGAAACTGGTCCCACTTGATAGCAACTTCTTTCTAAGCTACTATCAACACTGGAGCAGTAGAGCAAAGCAGACAAATTCAGTCACCTAAATCTATCTTTCAAGATGCCCAGCACAGCTTCTCCTGAGCATTATCAGCACCAGTTAAATGAAAATCTGGTTTCACACCAGCAGCACTTGTCTCTGGACAGTTTTTGTTTTTTAAATCCAGAGCTGTCAAGCGTTTAACTCTGTTTAACTCACGCTGCCATTTGGTTGGCTTATGCTAATGTCTCCTAGTACTTCTGCCAAATTCAGCATCCTGCTGTGATTCCTGAAAAGCCAAAAGGTATCAGTGCAAGGAATTCTTAAGCTCACACAGAATTTCAACCAGAAGCTTATGCTAAAAGCACATACCCCACATACCATAACAACAAATACACTTGTATTCTACCCCACAACAGCACTTCAAAAGAAACACACCTTCTGTCTCTCTGATGTCCAGGACTTTCTTGATCTGGGAGAGGGGCATGAGAACAACGTGCTTGAGAGATGCAGGAGGCCTTGTGTGGCCATGAGGACTCTTGAAAGCTCCAATAACTTTATGCCTTTTCCTCGCAATCTGCAGTTAAATAGAACAGAAAAAGACTCAGCTGGAAAATCTCTTGCCCTTGTTACCTTCCCTTTCATTCTTTTACCTTCTACTATACAGTAAGGCACAGAAAGTCTTGCTACAGAGAAATATTCTAAAGAATATTTTATTCTATTTGTTCTACCACATAAACCTTAAAGAAACACTTCTCACTCCTCCCTGTCTACAGTTCAAGTGGTCCAGCAATATTTGTTACTTAGCATCAACACACTCAGCTGAAAAATAAATTTTAAAAAACATCTAAATGGGAAGTAATTTTGCATTACAGACCTCAATTCCACCCTGCATAACAAACCAGGGCTCTTTGAAATCTACTACAAGGAAGTCTAGATTTAAACAGGAAAGACAACATCTATATGCATGAACCAACTTCAGACGTGATGTGTTATGTCCTAGAAACACAGCTTGCTGTTGCTCATGCACGCAGCCATGGAGGGGATGTTGCAGAGCAGGTTGGTCAGGCAGTTTTTAGTTTACATAAAACCCCCATATAAAATACCTGTGTGTTAAAGTAAGGCACCTTCAGTTGCCTGTCGCTTGTACAAGATAGGAAACTTTAATAGAATTGGGTTTATTTTCCTTTCCTTTCTTTACAAAGAGCAATGAAGCTGAGTCAATTCGAGTTCCACAAGGAGTTCCTCACTAGTCACAATAAAAGGCTTTTGTCTCAAAGTGCTACTTAGGACAGCACTAACTCTGAATTACTTTAGTGTTGGTCTTCTATGAAGACAATGTTCTTTACTGCTGTAGACAGTAACAAGTACTTTCATAGCATCCTTTACAACTTCAGTATCTCCACAAGACACTCTAAAACCCAGTTAGATTGCTCTTCCCTCTAGCTCCTCCTAATACACTTTTAGACTAAGGCACTTAATATGTGAATTATTACTTTTTTTGGTCTGCCTAAGCACAGGCAGATCTATCCCAGAGGCCCCCTATTTACTCCCATTAAATACAATTGAACTTTAAAAGGACCAACAACCTGCTGAGCAAAGACCTCCAGGACTTTTTCATCCACTGGTATGACTCAAAGTGCTATCCAAATAAACATTTATTTCTTAACATATTAAGCTGCTTTTATGTTTTCACTCTGGCTACAAGACATTAAAGGCCACAGTAACACCTCTCAACCATCCAGACACCACTAGCTACCTGTATTGGTTATACAGCAGCTAACAGAAAGGCAACATCGGCCTAGTGTTGAGCTATCTCTGCTTCAAAAGTTCTTAAATTTTACTTATATACATATATATTCATGTGCAGAGTCAAGCCTTTTATAATCCATTTCATGATATGTGCTGGTATAGCCATCTTACCTCTAGGCAGTCATTGAAGAGGAAGAGTGTGACCTGCTCTCCCCGGTCACACAGGTCATCACCCAGTGCTACAGTTTCCAAACGCTGAACTAAGCTCCGGTGAGAGGACAAGAGATTGGCCTAAGTGACACAAGCAAAAAATCTCATTAAGCATTTAGTTCTAGGGCTGGATTACAGCTTGCTTACAGCTTAGCACCAGAAATCTGTTTAAACTAGCACCGCTGCACTGTCACCTCACACACTTCCACATAGGGAGTAAACCAGTGCACAGACATTTCACAGGTTTGCTGCTTCAGAGAAATTACTTACTGGACATCCATCAACTTCATAGACAACATCAAAGAACTGCCTTTGTGCCTCTGTTTTTCTTTTGTCTTCATTTATATGCCTAAGGGAAGCATATTATATTTGTCTTTAATATTAAGCAACAGTAAATTAATGTACTGAATTTAAGACATACAAAAATAACAAAGCTAAATATTCAGAGACAGAGTTTACACAGCAGCTCTGAAAAATAAAATCAGCTATGCTTGCCCGAGGAAGTATCCAAATACCACAGGTAAGCACACAGGAAACTATTCTTGCCATGTTGCCAGCAGCTGACACACCCATCAGTCAATACAGAATTCCCCTCCCACACCCTGTAAGATTTTGAACAGGAGACTGACACAATGCAGTTCTCTACAGCCTCCATGTGATCCCCTCAGGCTAGGGCTGAAGCTCACCAAGCAGCAGATGCAAGAATAATTACAATTTAAAAGTTATTGTAGTTAAAACTGGACATTTACACAACTAATACAGGAGGTCTCATTGCTGGAGAGTTACCTTACACTTCAAAAGAGGTGAGTTACAATCTTAACAACTTCAGTGTTCAACTGATTAACTCCTGGAACAGTGCCAAGAAGGGCTAACACAGGACCAAAGGAGAAACGAATAACCAAATCTCCTACCCACAGCCTGCCCTTGCAGTGGATATATGCAGAAAAATAACATTTAAAGACAAAACACATCTCTCCCATTTTGAAGGGAACAGAGAAATAAGAGCTGGAACAGAGTCAGCAGAGGTTCAGGAACAAGTCTTGGGTAACAACGTCACAGCCTCCTTCAGAGCTCTGGCACAGAACACCAAAGGGACAACAGTGGCCAAAGGGAGGCTGAGGAACACACAGTTGTATTTACTTAAGGGTTACTTGGGGCAACAAGGAACAGAGATATCTAAATGTATAACAGTGTGTGTCATAGAATTAACATGACTTACGTCATCACTTCCTTCAAGGATTCAATAGCTCTCTCCAGAGTTATTTTATCTGGGTTCTCTTCTGCTGTATGTTTCTTAATATCTACAGGTAAAGAAAAAAAAAAAAAAACAACCGAAAAGTTTACGCACCTTATAAGTACCTGAAAAGAAATGTAAAAAACTCAATTTGAAACTGTAAGTCAGATAAGATCAGCCTGAAGTCCACCTGGAGTCCACAGAGCTCTGATTAAGTGAGGAACCAGGCTGAGCAGCAATTGTCCAGTCATCTCATTAAGAAAAAAACTACATACAAAGCAAAAATCAAACCCTCAAACTATTTAAAAAAAAACCTCAAGTGCAGAGACAAGCATAGGAGTTTTTCTACCTGAAGCAAAGGGTAATGATGTGGACTTTTTAATATTACTTTTATTAACATCATCATTACAGCAAGTGGTTGATACCAGATGGAACACATGAGACTGTAAGCCTTGCCAACATGAATTGCTCTCGTTAGTTTATTGTTAGTTTCATTTGAATCTCAATTATATCCTTGTTTGAAGCGACAAGAACTGTTGTCACAGCAAACTCTACCTGTATGCTGCATACAAATACACAAACAAGTGTAATTCAGTCAAAAATATCATTTCTACAGTAGTCTGACTGCCAGTAAGCACGATGAACTCACGTAACCAGGCTTGTTTTATAAGAGAACAGCTCTTTCTAATGATGACAAAATGTAGACATTACATTGGTTTTAACACCTTTACAGACAAACTAATAAAAATAACATCACCAGATTACCATTTAGCAGTAGAGCAACACTGGGCAGCCTCTGAACAGGACGGATAAGGAGTTCAGCGAGACTTTGGCGGCCACATTCAGGTTTAGCTTGATTTATCTGGGCAAAGGAAAGGGAAAAAGTAAGAACTGTTTCCTTTTTTATTATTTTATAGACAGGAAAACAAAGCACAATATAGGAGAAATATTGTCTTCCTTGAAATTAGCATTGCTGTAGGAGTTTGAGAATTGTTTACCCCTGCACAGTGATTTATTTTCTCAGAATGTCTAGTTTTCAGGTGTCCACCTCAACCCCTCAGCCCTTGGAATGGGACAGGGGACAGCCTGCTCTCTTATTCATTGCCCATCTTTTAGATATCAATACTTGGATGTCATTTCTAGTCCCTCAGAAAACACAAGTTGAAATCAGTTTGATTACTTGACAATTTCAGAGACTTGCTGGATATAGAGGAGTTAAAGCTATACTACATTATTAATCAACTGTACACGTGTATCTGAAGGGATCAAAAGTCTTTAAGACTCATCTTCAGACCCTTCCTTTGAGTTCATATTACTGACAGATCTCCTCTGCTGGGCTCCTGTTCATTAGTCACAAGGATGTTGAGAGATTCTACCTCCCTGGAGCTTCACAGCTGCCCAAACAAAGTTAAAAGCTACTTCAGAAATACAAGTCTAGCAAAGCAGCAGCTCTAGTTATCTTTTCTGTAAAGAGGAACTTTTCCCAGTAACAAATGTGTATAATCAAGCCACCTTGAAAGCTGTTTAACAGAGGAGGAACTCAGATCGCTTGTAAAGAGTCTTAGGAGGAGCTTGAGGGATTGGATTCAAATCCTTCCTACTTCTGTGTCACCAAGACATGTTCACATTCCTCCAAGCTTTCGCAATTTCACATTCTTCCATCTACTTTAAGTAGTACATGGTAACAGTCTCCCCATTCCACTCAGTTCTACACACACTTACCTTCAGGAAGGCATGAAACCTTGGCTTCTGTTTTTCACATCTTGTAATAGTCTCTTTGCTCATTTCAAAGAAATTCACAAATGGAGGGTATGTTTTCAACAAGTCTTTTGACTGAAAGAAACAACTGTTAGGGCTCTGCTTCACATATTATGTAGCATTGTGCATATGTTCATATGCCCTGAGCCACACAAAGCTGCTCAAAGACACATTTCAAGAAAGAATAATAAAAAACGTGTTGTAAACCCATGCGTGTTCACAGAATTAAGTTAAAGACATTTTTGCATGCCAGATGCCCAAGACTCAGTGCTGCTGATTAAATGCAGACTGCTTTCACAGGCATCAAGAATACACGTGACAATCTTAGAAGCTGCTGAGCAGTTTGAGTAGAAGGCAGACACTCATCTAGCAGAAGGCTTTAGGTGAGAATTTCGGCAGTTTCATACAGGTATTTTCACCAGCTTCTGCAATCACTTCTAAAAGACACCGAACCACCAGCATTAGACTGGAAACTTTAGAAGTACAAACACTATTTGCCTCAACATCATCAGGTCATCAAGGGTACAAGGTACCCAGCAGACTGCTTATGTTGAAAAGTATGGCAGTCCCAGACCTAGTTTTCCTGTTCTGTGTATTCTATACTTGGGAAAACAAGGAGTCCTTATTCACTCACACATTTCAAGTCTAGAAGAAAGAACACGAGAAGTTTCCATGAAAAGTTATTTTCATAGTTCCTTACTACTGGTCAGAGGCAGCAGATAACTGAGGGTACAGGAAGTGCCTTTTAATGTTTGAGTAAAACTTGTTCCTATAGTGTTGCAAACTATTTTTCTCAAACTGTAGCTATTTGTAGTTTACTCACACCAGAGGACAGACACACACTGAAATTTGACCTGCAGTGTATCACATAACCCAACTGAGAAGTCTAGGCAGAAAATACAATGATACAAGCTGGAGCTCTTTCTCAGCAGTGCTTTGCTTGTGTTTGCTGGCTCCTACAAGTGGATTGTTTACAAGGCAGAGTAACAGTCCTAAGCACAAAAAAATCTAAACAAGAACTTACATATTTAAGAATGATATCACCAATACTTTTGCTTTCAGTCCAATTCATCATAAGATCTTCCAGGTCCTCCTAGAATAAGTGAAAGGATGGGGGGGAGAAAACAAGCTGAGCATGAACTGCATCAAGTTGTTAAACAGGATAAGTGTTTCGCCAAACACACATAAAAAGGTGTGTTTTCATGCTGACAGAATGGGCAAGCCTAAAAGCTGCACAATTTCACAAGAAGAAAACAAGATCTCTGGTTTACTGAATGTATGTAGATAGATATGTAGTTCTACATCAGTGCAATTAGAGCATGGCAGTGTATCAGCACTAACTCTGCAACAAGATGACACTGCTGCACCCAATGCACTACAGGACATACCCTAAAGGAATATTAAAAAAGAACACACAGAACACAGCTGAGCCAACTCTAACTAAGAGTCCAGAGCTAATCTAGGACTTTTAAAACCATAAAATAAGATTGAAATTCATAGAACTAGCATAGATTCCCCTTCACTTGCTACACCAGAGTGTCAAGGAAAGTGAGGCCAAGCTGTTAATCTTGTATCAGCTTGATAAGGATTAAGCTTATTCACCATCAGCTAACCACAGGGACAGGAGGGCACAGCTGAAGGTTCAGGATTCACCTTAAGTGAAAAGGATTCATCATTAATGTTGGTTTGTTGGTGTTTGTATCGTTACTACACCAAGGATGAAGTAAAACAACAACATCTAAGCAACTCTCCCTACACAGCAGGTGAATCCTGCTTGACACATGGACACACATGCTCTACTCTCATCTCTCAAATTTTTCAGCACCAAATTTCTGTTTTGTTGGTTTGGGTTTGTTTGGGTTTTTTTAATTCCCTAGATCTAGCTCTGTTTCCAAGAGTCCTTGCTTACAGCTTTAATAGAAACATGTGTTATAAGGACTTGAGTCACTCTACTATTTGATACCACTGGACCTTCTGACCAGTTTTGTATCAGCTACAGAAAACCTCCTACAGGAAAAGGTATCAAAATGAGGAGAGGAGAAGTCAGCCCATGAATGCATTAGTTACATGCACAATATTCAGACTTTGTATATTTTTAAATAAGTGTCAAACCTTAAAGAATACTTTGGATTTGCACATGATCCCATAGGTTGAACAATGTGTGACAGCACCAGGAAGAATCTACACCTACTGAGCAGATGCAACTGAAAACATGCAAGAAAGATTCAGTGTCTATGAAAGTCTCCCCTGAAGGGGAGGAGTTGCAGCTTGCCTTGATTTTAATGTGCACATCAAGAATATCTGGAATGCTGCCGAATATGGTCTTAATCTCTTCCTGTGCAAGGATTGGTCCCCCAAGTTGTCCTTCCTTCTCCAGTGGAACTTGAAATAACTAATGAATTAAGAGAAAAAAGTTAGTGTCCTCTCAACTCCCAAACACTTTGATAGAAACACAGTTACGAAAGCAACAGTATTTTCCTTCAGATCATAATTTCCTGTAGCCACATAAGATGCCCCATTTAGCAATAGTGGGCTGTGGAGAAGTGGTTTAAACATACAAACATTTAGTTTGATACATGACTACAGCAAAACACCCTTTCATCTCCTTTTTTACACACATCTTGCCTTATTCTTTAAGCAGATAATCAGCTACAATGGAAATAAACTTACAAGAAATTCAAGTCTTCTTGTAAGTTGTTTGCTATTCTGCTCTTATGGGAATAGTTTTTAAAGAAGGGGTTTTTTCCCTCTGGAATCTCTCTCTCTACTAATATCTAAAATATCTGAGTCATAAAGATCCTGTTTTCCCAACACCTGCAGTCTCCATACAAATTGCAATTCCACTGCAAGTCCCAGATTAGAGATTGTATTTTCCAACCTTTATTACTAACAAACACTAAATATTTTTATATGTCAGGAAAACTACACAATACTGTTCACACTGTCATCTTTCTATGAACATTTGATGCATTCAAGGCCCAAAAGCCTGGAGATCACAGACTGAAAATACTAATTGATGTAACCACTGGATGTCTTAACAATTGACCTGGACTTACTTTAAAACCAGCTTACCTGAATAATTGTTGTTAGAATATCAACGTAGTTACTTTCTGTCTGATACAATTCCTTTGCAACCTGCCACCTTGCAGACTGCTTTAGTGGAAGAGGAGTTGAGTTTTTGGAAGGCCGTGCACACGATTTAGGTGTTTCTGATGAAGAGATATTCCCAAAAGAAAATAAAACTTCAGTATAATAGACTTCCTAAAAAAGTTCACCCTCAAAGACAAGAAAAATTCTTCAGAATTTTTAAGTGAAGTTCGGGGTTTTTATAAAAAGCTATTTTGTACATTAGTTATCAGAGGTCTTTCTAGAATTCTGAGACAGACTGTTGCTGTTGGATTGTAAGAAAATTCCACACCAGTGCTAACAAGAGTGCTAGTGGCATCTAAGGCTGATCTTTCCTGAATTCCATCTGCATTATCACTTACAGTTGCGCCTCAGTAAGAGTTCTTCTTTGATTTGACTTGGCCTTTTTAAAGGAGTAATAGCTCCAGATACCTGCTCTTTATGATGGAACTGGGACATTTTAATAAAACACTTGGGTATTAGCTTTTGACTAATCTAAAGTTTTGCAGTTCCTCTCTTCCACAAGCACAACGTGCAGAGACATTAAAACTCTGTCCATTCACTCACAACTAGTTGCTGATTTATATTCTTGTGAAGTTTTAAACATGACAGTTTGCTGACACAAATAGCCTTACCTCAACAGAACATTTCAAAGACCTAGGAGTGGGCTCTGCAGGAATTTTCCCTTTAATTCCTTTTGAAAATAATCTTTGTCCTCCTTCCTCTAAGTATCTTACTGGAGATTATTTTAGATTATTTACTGTCAACAATGTTTTTTATTTTCTACGGACTTCCAGGAGAGTATTTGAAGCATTACAGAGTAACACTGGACTGTACTCCTTATTTATCAACTCTGTATCTCCTTTCCCTTCAGAAATGAACAAGCTCAGTGTGATGACACAAGGCCTGTGTGAGCTCTTCACCACCATTCCTTCTGCACACTTGGAAGAGGCAAAATCCTGGAATTACCTAGCAAACCTGCAGGAGACCCTGCAAGACTTCCCTACCACCACCACGTCCACTTGTGTGCAAGAGCTTTAAAAACTGTAAGTGTGTTCTAGAGGAAGTTTTTAGCTCTACCTCCATTTGCAGTGCTGGACTCTGGAGTGTTGGAAATATCCAGCAGGGACCCAATCGACAGTGAGTGCTCAGCCGAGGGGCGTTTCCGAGGAGGGAAGGGGGACACGTCTGTTTCCCTGGTCAGCTGGGCTAGAGTCTCCTTCAAACGGCGCCGTTTGCGGTTGCTGTTTGGAGTGTTCAGAGAAAGCAGCGACACCGACTTCTTGAAATCGGGACTCTCTGACTGCAACAAGAGAAAACCTGGTTTAGTGTTTTTTATCCACTGTGTCCGGTTCAACTTTGTACCACCAAATTTCATGTTCACAGAACAGAATGAAAGTTCAACACACCTTCTCAAATAAATACATGGACTCTCCAGCTCTGGCATCCATTTGAATGCTTCCCCAAAACCACTAAAGGAAAAAGCAAACACATATTAAGGACATTATGGAGTGTCACTCAAGGTTAAAAATATTCAAAATAATATAATAGTAAAAAAGTTGGTATGTGAGATATATTTTTTTCAGAATTAACCATGTCGGTTGTATTTAGCACACAAAGTATTCTTTCAAGACTTTCAAGCACTAACCTCTTGCTTTACAACATAAAGTTTTTTTAAGGGTTCAAATGGAAGCTCTTTTACTGTATTTTCTTCAACCACTAAATGTGTACACCTTTCATCACCAACTGGTAAATAATGTCCTCCTATACACAAAAACAAAAAAACAAAAAAAAGGCAAGTTAGTAAGAGTAAAGAACATTGATGTTAGTATGAATCTCACTTGAGAGTTCTGTGGCACTCATCATTACAAACTCCACTCCATTCTTCACACAGACCAATTTTCATGAACAACCACCTTGCATTTCTGTCATTTCTTCCATGTTGGCTTTTTCATCATCAGAGAATCCCAGGAAACTTAACATGCAATCTTGGAAGGGAGGAACCTTGAACTGATTTCTGAAGTCATCATCAGCTGCACAGAAATCACTGAAAGAAAAAGGATGCACCAAAAGTTCACTGAATCAGAGCTAGGTCACCATTTAAGTAGAAGCTCACAGCTTCACAGGTGAAGAGGATGCAAGGCAAAGGCTGAAGGAAAATAAACACTTACATTTCATTCCTCTTCTCCCAAGCCTTATAAATCCATTCTGCTTTCACAATAGGAACACCAAGACTTACAGCAATCTACAAAACAGGAAAAGCATAAGTTGTACCAAATATTTCCATTTAAATCTTTTCAACGTCAAGAAGAATTTCTAACCTTCCTTTTACTTTTCAAGACAGATATTGCAAAAAGTGAATATATTCCTTCAAGAGTCACATCCAACTGCAACTCCTCAGAGTTAGAATGTATGAATTCAGTGACTAGCAGATAAGATCAATAGCTATTTTGACATTTACTCAAAAGTGCACTATTTTGTTAGTCTGATATCCTTCATCACTCAAAAACACAAAATCAAATCTCTGTTTCAGTGGACTAAGGGATCGTTTTTCTGCTTTTGATACTTTCTATGAAGACAAACATCCCAGTCAGCTTTTATCAAAGAGAAAGTGACTATTCCAAAGTTAACTGTCGTGGCTGCTTGAGAGATTGTAAAGTTTTCCTGCTTTTTCCCCTTTGAGTTGGCAGAAAGGAGCGTTTGAACAGAAAGCAGGACTTCTCTGCCAACTGGAAGATTAAAAAGAAACTGAGAAAAAAGCAACAATTCAGATGAGAGGCAGAGGACACAGACACTGCTATGTCATATTAAGTGATACAAAAACCTACAAACTTTTATTTACTTCTTATTTGATCATGAATGTCCTGAAGGATTCCCTTTTGGTATCAGAAAAGAAAAAACAACACTTGTGTCTATTTCTACATAGAGGAAGATTTGAATCCTTATCCATAACAAGTTAAAAATCAAAACCATTTTTAAAAGATATACACCAATGGAGTACTAAAGGTTTTTGCAAGTTTATTGTTTGAAGAGACAAAAAAGCAGCATGTTGATACATCAATGTTCTGAATCTTGTCATTTGCTGTACTTGTCTATTTCAAAACATGTGCATTCAGCCAATTTATGTATTTAGATCTCCAACAGAGACAAAAACATGTCAGAGCTCAGCACCAGACAGAGATGAACTCACCATTACATGTTACTGTTGTTAGCACAGGGAAAAGCAGCAGCTTATGAGCTAAAGTACAATTAACAGATTTATTCTACAAGAGCCAAATTCTAAAAGTTTCCATGAAGCACCAACTCAAGCTTACATACTCTGAATTTGTCTCCGTGTGTTGAGTTTGCCACCAGATGTGTAACTTTGGAGCTGAAGTCCCTCCGAATAATTCCACCCATGTGGTGAACCAAGGTCACCAACTTCACCTGAAAAACAGAGATGAAAAATTTTCAGTAGATCTTTTGAAGAGCTGTTGATTCCCAGGTTTGGGGAAATTAGATGCCAACTGGTTCACTGAAATGGAAAAGCAAAGTGCTGGAGTATCAAACAAAGAATAAAGTCCTGACAGCATGGTCAGGACAACAAAGTCACAACAGCATGGCAGCAAGATAACTGCCTGTGAATGCTCTGAACAGGACTACAAAGCTCTACTTGGCCACGTTACTACCTGTACAAGAAAGAGGACACTAGTGGGTAAACATCATCTTATCTAAAGCCTCAACCTACAAGTCTTTGAGCCCTATTGAATTAGAGCTGTTTGATGTCACTCAATAAAAAAAGTGACCAAAAATGACTTGGACAAAGAAGTGGGTTTGTTCCCATCCTCAAACATCACTGCCTCTGGACATGCAACTAAACAAAAGAACAAGCAACTGTGCCTGTATAGTCTCAAGGCACAGTTCAATCCTATGGGTGACAGGAGAGTATCTTGAAAATAAACTTAACATACAGTTTTACTAAACCAAATGAAAAAGAAAGTCTTACTAATTCATCTTTCTTTCTGAATCCTGTGAAGCACAGTACCAAGTTCAACATACTTGCACAGTACAGTGGACGACTGGAGAAAGGCAGAGGCTGGAAACAAAAAGAAAGTTTATTAGAAAACAACATTAAAGTTTTCACATTACCTTTGATACAGTACTATTGTTTCTAGTACTAGAAATGCCCCAGACACTAGTCCCAGTGCGTGTGCTCAGTTGTACCTCAGCTCCAGGCCTGTCAGTGTCCCGATAAAGTAGAGCACCCCCAAGACCCACAGGCAGCACTCCACCCTTTTATTTCCTCCCTCATCCACCTGCTCTACATGACAACTTTTGGAAATACAAAGCATCTGCAGGATAATCATTTGTATGCTGTTTTTCCCAATGGCACAATTCCAACTGGTGACCAACAACTCCCACAACTACTGTGGTAGTTGCAGCCCTACAACTGTCGGCCTGTGCTTTTCCTAAAATTCTCTTGTCAGGAATGCTTAAAATTGATTGGAAAAGCAAGAGAGATTTTATTTTGAACACTTAATATTTGGAACTCACTGCAGCAGAGGACTACTCAGCTGGTTTCACCAGCAGGCACATACCTCTCCCTTCTGTGCACAGTGCAGTACGACCGGCGGGCCGATGACACGGCACTCGGCTTTGCAGAGGTTGGGAAAGACGGAATCTTGGAAGTCTGACACAACAAAGACAGTCTCACATTCTGGGGAATCAGAATCTCCAAGCTCTTCTACTGTGCCTGTCTTTACGTAGGGCACTTTAATCTCCTTGATGCACAGGGATGAAAGGGAGAGCATTATTCAGGCAACATACTTGCACTGGTGTCGAAGTTCAGCTGTTTTTTATTTTGGACCAGTAGAAACGTGTGTGATTCATATTTCAGCAAGGCTCATGATTTGTGCAAGTTGAATGCAATGCACTGCTCTCTAGCATAAGAATAGCTATGAACTGATGAATATTTTAAGACTGAATGCCTTAAAGCAGCTCTTGCTTCCAAAGAATCAGAACTCTAGTTTTCTTAGTAGTTTACATATCAATTCACCCTGCTGGTATTGCTCATAGCTGGATAGAAATAAACCCCCTAAGCTCAAAAGAGAAATGACATTTCAGACTGGTAGAACAGCTTAAGGGACTTGAGGATGATACTAAACATTAGCATCCAGCTTGCAACACCAAACTCTGCCCTGCAGAACACGGAAAGAGTGGGAATTGATTTTGTTCATTGTTTGGTATTTTCAAGGGGTCTAAAAGTTTGGTCTGTTCCAATTTCAGTTTTTTGTCTCCAACGTCATTTTTTATGTTTTTCACATCAGGAAATGGAGGAGCATTTCTTGCACTCAGTTTAAATGCAGCTTTCAATCAACAGTTGAGTCAATTGACAATTCCAGAGTCAGTTCATAGCAAAAGCTTATGTGTTGACTGAACACGAGCATGCAGGTGGATATCTCCATGGATATTTCTATCCCACTGTTAGAAAACACCATCAGGTAAGAGCTGCACATATTACTTCCATATTTAAGAGAGTGTTTGTAAAAAAAGCACCACCTTTGATGAGCTGTGACACCATTAGAAACATTAGCAAATATTGTGAAAGCCCAATTAATCCAAATCAAAGCGTATGCCCATTTCAGTCCCAGTGAAGTCCAACATGCTGCATGCAATTCCATGTGCTTAACAGCATGACATACCATAGGAATAATACTTTTTATTAGTTTTTCTTCTGATTTATCAGGACTACTTTCCTTTATCTCTATAACAGGTACTTCCATTATCTTAATGGTCTGTGGAAGAGGAGAACTTTAGTACAGAAGCAAGTACATTACTAGAAGTCTCAAGGCATAACAAGTCTTTCCAGCAACTGTTTTATCTCAGAACCACATACCTCCAAGGCTTTCAGAAGCTCCTCATTTTTCCCTGCTTCCTGAACCAAAACCACTCTTGTTTCTATTTGAGGCATTTCTTCTGTTTATAGAGAAACAAGGATAAAACATTTATATTTTAACAGAAAAATCCATGTCGAGTCTAAATCAAGCATTAACATATTGAAGCACACAGGCAGACAGTATCCTTTCAAGATACCTGATTTATCAGGAACAAGCCTCAAAAGAAGTGCTACCTCAAGAATCACATCCTTTAAATACGGCACGCCCAACTGACTTGAAGCCTAAACTTTTAGTATGAGGTGAAACAAGATCCTGCAATTCATGACCAGTTACAGGCAAAGCAAGAAGAGTCACAAAGGTAAGAAGAAAAATGAAAGGGGGGGAAGAAAACAAGGAAGAAACATCCCCCACCCCCCCAAATTGACTTAATGCCTCTAGCAGAAGAAGACACAAAAATCTGTTGGAAAAAGGAAGGCTGGTATCTTCTGGTTTCTGTGTTCCTGCCCGACAAACTTCATTACTTCCTTGGTGACACCGAGCAGTTACCAGAAACACAACTGAAATTAGAGGTCTTGTTGTTTTTCTCCATCTATTAATAAGCCTTCAGTGGATTAGGAGGCAACAACAAGTGTTGCCTCTGTCACCTGCACCACAAGAAAATGACTAGATTTTGGCTACTACCATGCAGGAAAACAAAACTCTTCTGTTGTTAGTTTTTTAATTTTAACAATTGTTTTGTAATTAATTTCAGACTCAAGACTTTAATCTCTGTCCCCCTTATAATATCTATTTATCTGCCTAACTGTACACAAGAGAGCAGGTGTAGTTCCCAAACCATGGTTTCAACACATCACCTGGAATGATTTATCCCACAGAAGAGGCATGAAATGGAACTGACAACTTTCTTTAAAACAGTCAGAAGACTTGTTTGATATGGGCTGTAGCCCCAAATTCTTATAAAAAGAAGAGTTAAAAAATTAAGACAGTCCCTTTGTGGATGAAAGGATACCAGACCAACTCTTTCTTGGATACTCTACACAGATTCTGGAGTGCAGCAAAGCACTTCTGGCTTTCCAAAACTACTTACTACCAAGAAAGTAATCAGCCATTAAAAAAAAAAACAGAGTAGTCTTAAAATAAACTTCCCCCGTTACCTTCGACATCCAAAACAGATCCAGGAAACACATTGTCTTTGGAGGTTTCTATAATCTTTGAATCAAGAACAGAAGAATCAGCCAGGAGGCTCCTCCCAGCTTCAGACACCATAGTACTGCTGTCAGCCATGATTACGCCTTGTTTCTCTCTTCAACAGCTGGAAGGCAGAGGGGCTAAACTGAGTTACAGCTGCAAAAAGCTCATTAATAAGAGTCCCGTGATTAAGTGGGAGAACACTTTGACTTTTACTGAACTCCCACTCACAGCGATAGATCAGTTCTGAAAGAGCATCAGGAGTCACACAACTGATAAAGGACTGACAACACACCTGTCCCAGAAGTGGTTCTGTAATTCCTCTACACAGAACTGCAGAAAGGGAACTTCAGAGCAGCAGGGAAGCACCAACTAGTGCTCATTTAAAAAAGTTTAACCACAAAGCACCAACAGACTAAAAGCATTTGTTCCCCTCAGTGACAAACTACTGCAAGCTAAAGCTGAGACCAAGATCAGCATTGTTGAAATGAAAAATTAGCAGAGGAAATGAGGTATGCAAAACATCTTGCTAAAATTTGGTTTCTCATGTGAACTGGCTGGAGATGGTATTGTAGGTAAAGATGAACACTCAGAGTAGAACCAGCACTATTTACTCACAGAAAAATTAAAAATGCATGAGCCTCTACAAAGTCAACAAGCACATATATAAACATATGTCTGTCTGTATGGCCTAGTCTATTGTCCTGCATTAGTTATAATATAGTAGAAGTATCTTTTCATCATCCTGTGGAAGAGACCTTCTGTCCTCTCACAGCCTCTGCTCTCCCCACCCATCAAACTTGTCACCTGCTGAAAAGGCAGAACTCTTAATCCTCTGGAATTTTGTGCAGGTACCTACCCCAGTCTCGTACCAGAAAGTTTGTTCTGGGACACCTGCACAACAGGCAGCACATTTTGCCTGGCACATGAAGCAAGCTGGCTGCACTTCCTGTGATTCATCGCTCACGTAGATTTCAATGTTTGCACAGTGATATCAGAACAGCAACTAGAGCAGCAACTGCAGGTGAACTGCTGTCAGATAATAACCCCTTGTGTCACTCGGACTGAAGTTGCTCTCCTCATGACTGTAAACACCCCTCCAAACCAGCAACCCCTCAAATATTACAGAAAAGGACTCTCGAGGCAGTAAAGCCCCTAGAGAAGGGCACACACTATTTTTTAAGTTGTGTAACAACCATCCTATTACACAGCAAACAAAGTCAGAAGACAAACAAACAAAAAAAAAAAAGGCTATTTTGGCATAATGCCAGCATAGAAAAGGGTTTAGGAGATCACATTTGGGACTATTGGAAAGGATAACAAGTCAACACTAGAAATCGATCATCATTCTAGACATATTCAGCTACCAAACTTGACACCTTAGTTTCAACTTCCAGGTCACACACTCCATAGATTTAAGTTTCCCAGCAGTAAATCCCAGTCAGCCGCTGAAATCACCCAGGTTGTATCAGACCAGCTTAAAACAGAGCAAGAGAAAGTAATCACAAAGACTTTCAGGATCGTCTGTCCAGGTTATAACGTTACCACGAGGAACTGCTACACAATTACATCTTCCTTGGGTGAAGGGAACCACAATCTCGGAAGATACAAACCATACTGTTAATAACGACACAGACAGTTGTATGTAAACCAAGTCAGTTCAGAGGAAAACAAACCCTCCTGTCGTTAAGGGTACAATTACATTTAAATTCTACAGATTATTTCTAAAAAGCCTGACATCAGGACGGTTCTCGCCATGCTGTTATTGGCATATCAAATAACGCAGAACTTCGTCATATCTTCGGGAGAAGCGCACACTTTGAGCTGGGCAGTGATTATGGCTTTCCAATTTATTTATGAGGCCATATCTGCGTGTGTTTAAAAAATACCCCCTGTTTGTAGCGATCACAGGGTAACTCATAACATGATCCTGACCGCTGAGCTTCCGGACCGAAAGCGCCAGGACACGGACACGAACACGACAGTGGCACAAAGCCAGAACATCACCGCCACGGGACCCGGGCACAGCTAATGCCCTCACAGCACCGCCCTTAGAGACGATGGCCCCGCGGTCCCGCACGCCAGAACACCTTCGCTAAAGCTCGGAAAGGACATAAAACACCTCCCACGCTGCCCATTTCCCCACCGAGGAGCCGCCCGGGAGCGCTCCCGACCCGCTCTGCAGGGAGGGCCGGGCGAGGTTCCGCAGCCGCTCTCCCCTCACGGGACAGCAGGTGCCGGTGGGCCCCGGGCTCCGCTCTGCCCGCGGGGAACCACCGGCGGCCTGAGGAACCCCGAGCCCCGAGCCCCGAGCCCCGAGCCCCGAGCCCNCCGCCCGCCATGAGCGGCCGCCGCCAATTCAAAAAGCGAGCCGCCGCACTCACGGCACCGCCCATTGGCTGCCGGCCCCACCGTCCTTCTGTAAGCTGCCACCTCATTCGGCACCTCAGCGAGATGTCCCGCCCCCTTCCCCTCCCTTTTCAGCAGGGGCTTCGCCGGTTGCCCTCTTAGATTGGGCACCGCACCTGCCACTCATTCTGGACGAGCTCCCATTGGAGGGGGAGGTTTCCTGGTTTCGGTGCTGAGCGCAGGGCGCTGATTGGGCGGGGCAGGCACACGCTCTGCGCTGATTGGCTGGCGTGGGGTTCGAATGCTCCCAACGGCCGCGCAGGGAGACCCGGATGGAGCAGGGACGGGGAGCGGCTCCCCCTCAGAGCCCGGCGTGTCCCTCCGCGCCCGCCCACAGTCACTGCGGGCACCGGAAAGACCCTCACGCTGTTAATGCATTTTTAAAACATATGTACATATAACGGTGCGCATGAGTTTCACAGAATCACAGAATCAGTAAGGTTGGAAAAGACCTTAGAGATCATCGAGTCCAACCTATCACCTATT
>WEKX01021748.1:8177-27390 GCA_013390025.1 Pitta sordida
ACATGGCATGTCTTGTGGCGGTGCTACACTGGGTCTCAGTGGCACCTGGGACATAGTGCAGTGTGACCCTTCCACTGTAGGGACTGGGCACAGAGACACACAGGACCGGCTCAGGAGCCGGGCACAGTATTGCAGGACTGTAAACCCCAGGCTGAGCCGGGGAAACCCCCAACCCTCCCTCCGTCCCCTTCCCGGGGGAGCTGGGCCCAGGGTGGGCCCGTCCCGCCTCACAGGGAGAGCCAGCACCGCCCTTGGCCAAGCAGAAGCAGAGCGCATGCGCTGGGTATGAAATATCGCAGATCCCCAGAGCCAGACTGTGAAAAAATTGCTTCGCAAATGGGCGAGGTCGTGAAGGAGAAGTTGCGATACAGAGAGGATTCACTGTACTATTGTTAGCTTTACTGTTATATTGAAGTGTAAGTCTTTATTCAGGTAGTGTTGTGATAATACTTCTTGGACATTAAAACTGATACCCATCACTAATTCCATGCCCACTGTCTCCTGCAGGGTGTATGTGGATGTCTCTCTCATTTCCAGTGCTGGAGAAGGATTGTTTTCCAAAGCAGCAGCAGAGGCCAGTACAGTGATGTCCTTTTACAACGGAGTGCGAATTACGCACCAGGAGGTAAAGAAGAGAAAAAAGTCAGTGTGAATTTTCATTGCTCCTTATGAAATTTTCCTGTCATAGGATTTTATCCCCATCACCTTCTCACCTTTAAGATTTAATATAATAGAGTTTAATTGCAAGAAAGTGCGTGTTCACCTATGCATACATAAAAAAGTGGTGTTTGGTTGTTTTCTTAACGACTTAACACACATGAAAAGCTTTAGTTGCATATGTTGTGAATGTTGGCTTTCAAACTGCTTTTAAAGCTGACCCCTCCACACAGACACTGGATTTTTGCCTTGTAAACTAGGTAGACAGCAGAGACTGGGCCCTCAATGGAAATACAATATCCCTGGATGACGAAACAGTCATAGACGTGCCAGAGCCCTACAACCACGCTGCCAAGTACTGTGCCTCGCTGGGGCATAAGGCCAACCATTCTTTCACTCCAAACTGCATCTATGACCCGTAAGTAGAGTCCTGGGGTTTGGGGTAGAAGCTGCAGCCCAGCTGTCTGGGCTCACAGGGAGTCTCTGGGCAGCTGGATGAGGAGCAGTGGTGGGGTGGGAATCATGAGCAAAGGCACTGCAGGAGTTTCTGCTGCCCTAGGCCAGGTTGGCAATGGGCTGGCAGTGTGGGTGCTTGATGCCTGTTAGGATTTACACCGTAGAGTCTCTTGAAGTTTGCAACTGTGTTAGTTTTGTCATGAAATTCATGAGCTGCTTCTTGATTCTAGAATGCATAGTCATGGCTCTCTAAATCCTAGCCTGGCTAGGACTGCTCTGTCCTTTGCTGAACTACTGATGCTTGACCAGCACCACCAAACGTGCTGTCTTTTCTGAAACCCAGAACAACCCAAGCATCTTGCTGCTCTGGTGCAGACCACTAGTAAACTTTTCATGTAACCATGTGCTCAACTGTGTAAATATTTTCATACCAAGATATAAACAAGCACATTAGTGGATATATCTATGTAGAAAATTGTTTTCCTTCAATTGTTTTGATTCCTCTACTGTGAGAGCCCGGGAGAAGATGTACAGAAGTGTTATCATTGTTAGGTAGTTAATCTGTTCTAAGATGAGGAATTTTCCATGCTCTCTAGTCTCTTATAATCTGTACTGGTTTTCTATCGTGCAGATATTTTCTCTGCAAACCCAAGGCATGTTTGCAGTGATTTAACTCCTTTATTTTTTATTACAAACAAGCAATGTTGCAGGACTTCAAATAATAGAGCTACACAAAACTGTTTTGATATATCAATATTTTTGCTTGTACTCTTCAGTCTTTATCAGGTTGACTCAAAGCAGTCTGCTCCTGTCATACCAGGTTGTGCAGTGTTACTCTGAGCTGTGAAGGACTTCTGAAACTGTAAAAGGGACTAGCAGAGTCTAAATTAACAGCTGAGCATAGCAAAGGTACTTTTTTCCCCTAGGTTTGTTCACCCTCGGTTTGGGCCCATCAAGTGTATCCGTACCATCAGGGCTGTGGAGAAGGATGAAGAATTGACAGTGGCCTATGGATACGATCACAACCCCGTGGGGCAGAACGGGCCAGAAGCACCAGAATGGTACCAGCTGGAACTGAAAGCTTTCCAGGCTGCCCAGCAAAAGTGAAACGTGGGAGCGCCTTCTCTGTTCAGCAAACTGAAACAGAAACTTGGATCTATGCACTACCTTTATACTGAAAACTGGACAACCAGGGATTGTTCATGCTGTTGCATCATAACTTTGCATTCTGTGTTAAGAGATAAGTTTCTTGCATACTAACTAGGTTTGACTGTGTTACTCATAGCAGATTTAAAATTAGCTAGCGTTGCACCAGTCTTATCTGGAGAAATTATTTAATATTCTATACAAGATGTGGTATTCTTTGGTAGCTTTTGCTTTTGCACCATATGCAAAGATGCCAAAAGACTAGACAGCAACTAAAATGGGTATATTGTTCACTTTTAGTCAGCAGACT
This sequence comes from Pitta sordida, assembly GCA_013390025.1. Lineage (NCBI taxonomy): Eukaryota > Metazoa > Chordata > Aves > Passeriformes > Pittidae > Pitta > Pitta sordida. The sequence continues at coordinate 10,747 of WEKX01021748.1, forward strand.
TAGTGTTGCTCTCTAACTGCCTAGGCATTATTGTGCAACTGCATTTTGCATATATGCCACTTGTGATGATAACAGTAATATTTTGATATTCTCTAATAGTAGCATAATTTTGCCTTTTTAACCTTTGAATCTTGCAATAGAGCAGTTTATTTATTAGCATATAGGAGGCTGGGTTTTAACTCCCCTTTCCTCTTGTCTGAACGTTGTTCTTTCTACAAATCCTCTTTTGCAGGAGAAAATCCTTTCTAACTAGTGGAAAGGCTTGTGTGTGTATGTGAGAGTGCTGTGTGTTGGTCTTTGTGGCTCTCTAAATAGTATAGCAACATGTCCAAACATAATATTTATCTAGCCTTTAAGGCTGGCTTATTTTATTTAATTTATTATTATGACATGCAAATGAAGCTGTTCTTTGCATGAAGATTTTATGAAAGGAGAAAACAGATTTGTTTGTTGAAGGACTTTCAGAAGTACGTGTTCTGGAAGGCAAGCACATTACTTGCAGTAGTGTCCATGAGATGGTTTACGTATTTCACCTGTTAAAGCTGCCAGTTCTCAAGGCAAAAGTTCTGGCAATGAGGTGCTTGCATCTCACATAAATTCTCTGAAAGGAGGTGTGTGTATCTGGGGGCAGGCTGTAGTAATTGGTAGGTGAGAGCTGTATCTTTTGTATGTGTTCAGTTGTCAAAGAAATTAGCCTTGTAGCCATCTTTAATAGTACTGGCTTAAGACACAGTGAATTAATATAGTATGAGGTATCAAAATAAGATTTTTTTACAAAAAGTTAAGAAAAGATTGTTTTTGAAAGACAAACAATGAATGTAAAAACATCACTCACTGCTCATATTTAGAAACGGCAGTAAATCCATAGCTTTTTTTGTAGCCAACAGTGGGGGCTTGTGAATATTCATCTGTAGGGCTGTGTTCTGGGGTTTTTCAGGGGTAGGGAATTGTGCATTTTTCAGATACTGTACTGGTCTCGCCTAATGCTGTGTAAGAGAGAAAAACTGTATCGTCTTAGTCTGGATACTGGAGCCTTTCTGGGACTCTGATGCTCTCTTTTGGGTTTAGCAGCTTAGGAAAAACTCAAATGCATTTGCAACACTTTCTTTAAATGTTTGTAGTTTTAAAAAGTTTGTATATATGTAACATAAATGATTTGGGAATCAGACCTACCTTTCTATTGCAACACATTTTGGTTGGTTGCTTGAATGGTGGGAGGTGTCTGGCTGTCTCTGGAGCTAGGCAGGGAGGATGTGTTGGGTACCTGCAAGTGGAAGGATGAGGTTGTTTACTTGTGCACTCTTGAGAATCCTTGCTCTGGTACCTGAGCAAACTTAGGAATTATTTGTAAGAACCTCTAACCTGGGGCTCTGTCCCTGTGGCTGATCACAAACCTTTTCCAGCACCTCACCCTTTAAGCTACTCTGTGCATCTGCTGGGGCATCTCGGTGGGCTCAGGGCGTTTTGCCACTTTCAGAGGTGATCTGAATGTGAGCTGTGGCTCCTCCCATCTCCTCACTCTGGAGACTCGCTCCACAGCTCTGCCTCGTCCAAGGCAGGTGGTGACAGCTCAGGGACTGAGCTGAGTGTGCAGGGATAGAACTGAACCTCACAGGTGGAGGAAAGTTCTCAAAGGTCAGTCAGAAACACCGTTTCAGCAAATGAGCCTCAAAAAGAAATAGGCATGACTTGATCTTGCCCTGCCTGCCCATAGATTATACTTTAGATCATCAGCCAACTGCAGGAAAGCATTCCTCTGTCAGGGAGCTGTCAAATGCATCCAGTGGATAATTCTGCCAGGACCATCAAGTTTGCAAAGCTGAAGCTTAAGTTTAAGTGCAGGGAAGAGGAGAGGGACTGAACCCTGCTGGGAATTGGATAGTACATAACTCCTTCCACAGTCTTGATAACCTGCTTTAGACTTCTGGCCTCTCTGTGCTCGCTGGAGAACGTGCTTCAGATGTTCTGATCTCTAGAGCTCCTTTGCCTTCATTCCTGATCAGTCTGATTCCTCTGCTATCTCCTCTTTTTGTGGAGTTGCTTATGTTTTAATAGATTTGTCAGTCTTCATATTGCCTGATTTTTGAGGTAAATAGAAGATAGGTGCTCTTTATGCGTCAGGCTTGAAGATGACATCCTAAAATAGGGAAATTCAAGGAAAAAAAAAGGCACTGAGGTATCCTGTGTGTTCTCAAAAAATTTGGTGACAGTGAAGCAGATGCTTTTGCACATGTGTAGCCTGGTAGCAAGCCACAGCTGTGGCTCTTGTCTCTGCTGTCCTCTGCTCTGTAACATCTGTTGGTCCTTCTATAGCTCCCTTCTTCAGTGACCAACCTTCTATAAAAGTTGTGATTACAAAGCTGCTTTGGCTTGATTCAGGACCAAGCCTTTTAATTCTTCTTTGTTTTCTTTCTCTTTCTGGTCTGTCAGAGTAGAGATAGCTGGGATGATTTTTACCACTGGCTAGAGAAAGGGCTCAGTGTGTCCTTCAGAGGTGTGCGTTGGCAGCCACTGGTTCAAACACAGGTTAGTTACAGAACTCCAAATAATGCCTTAACTTGGTCAACGTACTGCAGATCAGCTTCTGGGGCTCACTAGGTAGCAAGACCAACTTTGCAAAACTCAATCAGTTGTATGGTGACATATCTGTAGACGCGAGACCCACACCAAACCGCGGTTTTAATTTGGGGCAGAGGATTTTGAAAAGAAATCCATTTGGGTCTGTGGGGTGCAGCTGACTGTTGGTGAATATGCAATAAATAAAGAAGCTCCACTTCTCAGAGTCTGGCCAAAGACCTGTCCTGTCAGCACAGAAACTGGGGGGAGAGCTGATGCCTGTCAGCTGAGCCTGGGTGAGCAGCTGGCTCTCAGAATACCTGTTGTAACTAAATAGCATAGGAGAACCTGGAATTGCTGCTCTTTTTCAGGTAGCAATCAGTTCCCAACATCTGCCTTTAGTCTGCAGTGCTATGGCTCCTCTGTGGTGGGAGGGTTGTTACTCGAGTTCCTTGATGAGAAGGAGCTTGTATCAGCCTGTAGTAGAGGCTGATGATTGTCTCTTAAAAAAAATTAAATCTGAGGTGGCTCTTCCTGCCTTGGCAGCACAGTGTTTTGTCACCCAGTGTACAGAAGCCTAGTTTTCTGGAGAAGTGATCAATCTTGGAGACAAGAGAGCATGAGAAGTTAGAGCTGAGAGCTGCCTGCTGCTGGGGTCACTCCTCTGGATAAGAAGGTTTAAGCTATGGAGGAATTGTCTCAGGTTCAGTCTTGTGCTATAATTTTACTTTTGGGGATTTACTAAAAGACCTGATTTTCCTTCACAAATTCTGAAAAGGCTTTTTTTCCCTTTTTTTTAATTCTTTTTTTAGTCATTATAAAGACCTGCAACTGCAACCCTAACTGTTGAAAAAGTCAAAGGAAATAGATACGAAGATAGGGCTCTTCAGCAGCTGGAGCGAGAGCTGTGAGAGCTTTTTGACTTTTTCCACAGTTGCAATAGCCACTAAGATGGCCTGTTCCTTTAATCAGCTGCAGCTCCTGAGTGACTCCCTGTGCAGGTCTGGGGACCTTTGCAAGGCCAGCTGCTCAGCTATGTGAGGCTGCGTATTTTGGGAGCAACTGGGCAGCCTCCTCCTCAGCACAGCCTTTCCGGATGCAGAGCTTGCAGCGTTGCCCAGTCGGCAGTTTCTCTGCCTGGGGTTGTAGGCTGTTCCTGGTGTGTAAGCAAGAGCTCCATCAGGGATTTCCCACCCTCTCTCAAGCACTGGAGGAGCAGAGTAGCCAACATATCCCATCTGGTAATAGAAATGGTGTAAATTGCCACTTTTCTGTTTCCTTCCCAGCTGGCTGCCCTTGTCCTTTAGTCACTGCTTGGGTTGTGCCAGGGACTGTACAGTGTCACTTCTGTCCCAGAGATCCCTGTGATTTCTGTCCTTCCACTCAATTTGATGAGGTGTTAGGAAAATGCTGCCGTTGCAATGAGGTAACGTGTTACATGGAGCCAGTTACCTGCTGCTTTGTTTCCCCGTGGCACAGCAGAATTGCTGAGGCTGTGGGTGCCTGAGGAATTCACCTCCATGCACTTAAAAAAACCAAATTGTTCTGGAAACCATGTTACTGAAGTGTCTCCTTATATGCTGGGGTGCTGCATTAGACGCCTCTTCCTCACTTAACACTGCACTGTCATGTGCTGAGAGCATCTGGGCGAGGAAAGCAGGCGTGGGAGCAGATTCACTTGCAGGGGTAGGTGAGCTTGAAGCTCACCTGTGCCCTGGGGTGAATTTGTTCCTTTTGCTTTGTGTACTGGAAACATGAGAACTCTATTTTTGGACAAAGAATTTCTAAGCAGTCTTATAAGGGATTTTTAAAAAAAAAAAAAAAGGTGCAAGATTGAGTGCATGTTTACTTGCCCCTGATCAAAGGTTTTGAACACTAAGGTCACTATCTGTTGAATGGGTCCTCCTCTTGGCTCACTTCTGTCTTCGGGCAGTAGAAGCTCCTGCTCTTTACCAGTTTTACTGTAACTATATTTTTTTTTCCCCTAGGAGAAATATATATACAAAAATTGTAAGCAATTCAAGCCATAAAATCATGAGTGTGGGAAGACCCACTTCACAAGTTTTAACATTTGTATGTAAAATGATGTTTGTATGAAATATTTTCCTGGTAGAATGAATATTTAAAGAAAAAAGTTCCAGTAAGTTCTAAGCCAAATTTAAAAAGGATGGTTTTTTTGTAAGATGCAAGTGTAATTGAATACCAGTAAGTAGATAATTATTTTTTTAAGGGGAGGTGCAACAAATGATCCTTAAAATTACAAGTGATCATTTCCGCTGTTTGGGAAAGTATTTATGCAGCATTACAAGCAGCTGCCATGAACAATTGCAATAGCAAGGCTATTCACATCTCCAAGACATACCTCTCAGCTTGTCCCCTCATGATATTGTACAAACGACCCATCCCTCCTTTCTGCAGATTCCCTTCTAGAAAACTTTTCCTACTCTAACTGTAATGAATTTAACTCTGAGCTAAGATCCAGACTAAAATTGTGTATTACTTAACAGTTTCTGCTGGGCCTTCTGCTATTTTAATACTCTCTAGCCCATAATTACTGGGTGTCTGTTCTGAAGAACTAAGTGCTAAAGAATAATCTTTGGGGTAAGCTTATACATGTGTTAACAGTTAACCCCGGAGTATTTAACTTGTATACAGTACTTGATAGGTGTTTTATGACATTTGTACTCGAACTATGAGCCTTACTGAACATCTGTAGGTTTATTCATGACTTTTAAAAATGGATAACTCTAAGAAAGATGTTTACATGAATGATGATTGCCCTTCCTTTGATGTTATGAATGAGGTTTTTATAGTGTGTTTGGGCGTATGTGCAAGGAAGCAAGAAAAGTGTTTCTGGAGAAAAACAGACTTGACAAACATTTGTAATAAGTGAATTTTAAAGATTGCTTTAATTGCGCTATGAAGGCAATGCAGATATTAAAATATTCAACAGAAAACGGCTGGTGTTTGTGTATCACATTTTTGGTCGTCCTCTGACCTCTCCCCTTTGCCTGTGTGTCCTGCTGGCCACAGCTGTTGCTGGTGCAGGGGAGAAGATTTCACACAGTTAGCACATGTCTAGGCTGTGTTACATAAACAGTGGGTGAAAAACAGAACACTCCTGACACCACTGTGTTGTTTTTTCTCTGGCATCTCTGTTGCTTATTCTCTTCTCTTTTTCAATGCACATAGCATGGGCCTCACTTGTGGTTTGGAATATGCCAGAGCATCTTCAACAGCTGTATTTTAGAATGTGTGTGCGTGCACTGGTATGTTTTTATCTGAGGCAGCAGGATGTGCCAGTTTCATGTACATGTCCTGCTTGGTGAGTGAGAAAAGGGGCAGGGCTTTCAGTGCCTGCCTTGCTCTCCTCTGTGATCACAGTGGCTGTGGTAATTCTTGGGCTCTCATGCCTGTGTGGTAGGTGTGCAAAGGCTGTACCCTCCCCTCTCTACAAGGATGCAGAAGGGACTTGTGTAGCCTTGACATTGCCCCTTGAACCTTCATGGTCTTAAAGCTGGAAGAGTGGGTGCGTGATGTGCATTTGCAAGCGATGTGGAAGATGACACTGGGATTGTGGATGCTGCCATGGGCTGGCTTCACCCAGAGTGGTTCTGTTCCAGTCCTGCACTCGTATAATAACCTAGTACACTATGGAGGTGTGGGTTTATTTAAAGAAAATACCTTCTTAAAAATATTTCTTAATTCTTCTTTCTTAAAAATATTTAAAGGGTCGGCAGACTTTAGAACTGCGCTTGATAGGATTTGGCTGGAGGTGCTTGAGGAGGATGGAATCATAGAATCATCAAGGTTGGAGGAGACCCTCAAGATCATCTGGTCCAGCCATCCACCCAGCGCTACCACTGTAACCCCTAAACCACACAACCGTATTACCCAGCAGCAGATCCAGATGCCTCTTAAACACCTCCAGGGATGATGACTCTTAGCACTTCCCTGGACAACCTCTTCCAATGCCTGGTGACCCTGAAATTTTTTCTAATATCTAATCTGAATCTCCCCTGTGTCAGGTTAAGGCCGTTTCTTCTTGTCCTGTCACTGCAGGCACATTAGAGACCAGGCCCCACCTCACTACAGCCTCCTTTCAGAGAGGTTGTAGGGAGCAGTGAGATCCTCCTGGAGCCTTGTCGAGACTAAACAAACCTAGCTCCCTCAGCCCTTCACCATAAGACCTGTTTCCTAGTCCTTTCACCAGCCTTGTTGCCCTTTGCTGGACACACTCCAGCACCTCACTGTCCTTTTCAAAGTGAGGGGCCCACAACTGGTCACAGCACTCAATGTGTGGCCTCACCAGTGCTGAGTACAGGAGGACAATCACTTCCCTGGTCCTCCTGGCCACACTATTCCTGACATAGGCCAGGATGCCATTGGCCTTTTTGGCCACCTGGGCACACTGTTGGCTCACGTTCTGTGGACCAAGCCCCTTTCTGTCAAACAGCTCAGGTTCTTGTGCTCTTTCCAATGGAGAGTGGGCACCAATGCGCCAGCAGAGCTTTTGCCTGGCGATCTAAACAAACTGATCACGTAAGCCTTACCAGTACATATAGAGAGGGTTTCATGAGATCTTACAAAATGGTTTATAGGATTGGAAGGGACCTTAAAGATCGTCTAGTTCCACTCCTCTGTTATGGGCAGGGCTGCCTTTCACTAGCCCAGGTTACCCAAAGTCCCATCCCGCCTGGCCTTTAACGCTTCCAGGGATGGGGGATCCAACAAATTTCTCTGGGCAACCCGTGCCATTTTCCCCAACACGCGGTGTTGTGCGTGTGTGTCATGTGAAGCAGCACTTAAGCTATTAAAAAAGAAAGAAAGGGGGAGAGAAAAAAAAAAAAGGCAGAATTGCTGTGGAGAAGGAGGGCTGGGTGGAGTGCCTGGGGCGGGGACGGCCTCTCCCCGCGGCAGGCGAGGGGAGGCGAGGCGGGCGGAGCAGCCCCGCTCCCGCCGGCCCTGCAGAGCCTGTCCTGGCGCCGCCGGGCTCCTTTCGCCCGGAACACGCTCGGGGTTGTTTCACCCCGGAAACGGAGCCGGAGCTTTCGCCGTCCGTGCCCGGTGAGTGCCGGGCCGGGGCCGCAGGTGAGGCGGGATGGACGCGGGACACGGGGAGGGCGCTCGGTGCCAGGCAGCAGCGAGGGGGCTCCTTCCCGGAGAGGTGTGGAGCTTGACTTCCACTTGGAGCGGAACTCGGGTACCCCCTGCGTCAGCAACGGTGTCTCAGGCACCTGTCCAGGGGTTTCCCAAAGGGCCGCTCACCTTTGGTCGCTGCTGCTCAGGGAGATGAACTCTGTCCTCCTGACGCCCAGCGGGTGCTGATGTTCCTGTTCCTTCTCTCTGCCCTGCCCAGGAAAAGCTGTTCTCCCTACCCGTCTCCGTGACTTATGTGTGAATCGGAGCGGAATGGATCGCTACCGGTACTTCATCTTTAACCAGAGGAGCATGGTGGTGCTGGGGATGTTCCAGATCGCCTTCAGCACAGTGTGCATCGTCAGTGGGTTCATAGATGGCATTTTCAGGACAGAGTCTCAGCTGAGCAAAACTAGAGCTCCAATTTGGGCTGGGATGGTAAAGTTGTACTGTATTTTCTATGCTTTGCTATACAGCTTTTCCCTCGCTCCCCCTCCTCCCCCTCTCTGCTACCTACTGTTATTTGGGGTAGGAGGGAAACCAGGATTTCTTGCAAGCTCTTTCCTGGTTTTCTGCTTTGAATGCAATTAGTAAAAGTGTCCTTACCGTGATACAGGCAGAAGAGTGCAAGCAGACTTCCCTCTGAAGGAACTAAATTAAATACATTTCTACTGGATACTGTAGGAAATGGGACATGCTTACAGCTGAGAGGGGTTTTTTTTTGCAGAAGCATAGTGACCACAGATTAGGAAGGCAACACTTCATCCTCACGTCAGGTAGATGAACATCTGGGTGATGATCTGTGTCCCACAGCACAGTGCCCCTAGATTTCTGTGCTGCAGGGAGGAGCAGGCAGTACATGTTCCTGCTCCCTGGCATTCCGTACCCTGCTGAGCCACGATGCAGGGAAATTGTAAGGAAGAGCTTCCTTCAGTCCAGAGGCTGCCCATCTCCATTCAGCAGTATCTGTCTTTCCTTGGCAATGTGCATATGGACTTGGGAAAGCTGTACACATTTTTTGCACTTTAAGTCAGACTTATTCCATTGATTTCATTATTTGGCCAGAACCACAAAGCTGTGCTCAGAGGTAGTAAGGCCATGGTGTTAGCAAGTGAGCAAGATGCATGTCACTCATGTCCTGCCCCCACGAGATGCTGCACAAGAAAACAGAAGAAATGAGCAATTCTCTTCCTGTTTCTCACCCAGTAGTTACTCTGATCCAAGCCTTGAAAACTAGGGCTTTTTATCTGTGCTGTAGCAGTTTATCTTTGGAATCTGATACTGGTCTCCCAGTTACCAGCTCCTTTTGTGCTCTGCAGGTGATGGGAGTCCCAGGCGTCCTGGCGTTGTTCTCCTCTCAGAGGAAGAATCCAATTCTCGTAAGCTGGCGGGGCAAATTTGTGGTTGTGTGTGTACAGGGCAGGGACAAAATGCTGGGGCAGTCAAAAACTTAATTGAGTAGGGAATGAGCTGACTGGTCCTTCTGCAGGATTAGGAATTTATTTCTTTGAGTTACCTGCAGAAAAGTTGCAATGTTCATAAGTGAAATGGTGATGCAGTGTTACCTTGCTTTCTGCTGCAGCAGACAGGCATTGGGTCCAATAACAAAGAAAAATCTGTTAAAACACTTTGTTTAGAATGCTTTTCTTTTGGTGGTCCATCATATTGTTAAGAACTGTGTACACTAAAATAGGAAATAAGTTAATGGGCTGGCATTTCCTAGGCAGGTCTCTCCAGCCATGCAAACTCTGAGGTGGGATATAAATACAAGCTCTCTAAGGACAAAGTCTTTGGGCAGCACCTATGATTAAGATTTGGGACTAAGTTGTACCTCAGAAATTTGGTGTCCTGAAAACCTTTACTGCTCTGTGTTTGGCTTCCAAGTGACTGGTGCTACCAGGTACATCATAGTATTATGGGAGGTCAAAGGTTAGTACCTATAATGCTTTTTAACACATTTGCCAGAGGGAAGCTTTAATTCCTGCTCCCCTTCTTTTTCTCCCTAAAATTCTCTGTCTAGGTGAATGTACTGATAGTTGCTTCCATAATGTCTTGTGTTGCCATCCTCATCGTAATAGGTTACAGCTCCCTCACACTGAACTATGGTGAAGAGGAGGAGCTGAGTTCTGCCCCAATCCATGTTATCCATACTGTAAGTATTGATATCATGATTATTGTTGGGGAACATGACACCCTTAATCTGGAAACAGTACCAGACAGGACTTATAAACAGAACCAGACTTCCAGGAGGTGGGCACACTAGGTCAGGGAGCTGCTATTGCTTCTGTGTGCAAAAGAGTGTGGGTTGATCCATGTGAAAATACTGATGCTGCTCATGAGAAGATGCTGAATGTATCCCTGGCCTGGTTTGAGGCAGCAGTTGCTGGACTTGAGTCCTTTCCAGCAGGCACCTTCGGCGATAAAGTTACAGCAGTGACAGGTCAGCTGATTAAACCTGGGTATTGTTTCAAATGTATCCTCCACAGTAAAGCTGAAGAGAAGGAATGAGTTGGCCTTTTTATACCTCAAACCTGGTACAAACAATGGCTCCCTGTGGGGTTGAGGGCATTCCAGGTAGATGAAGCTGATCAGTAGTTTATTGCAGGACAAATCAAAATGTCAGACTGCTAAGGTGCAGGAGAGTGAGAAAATGTTTCTCATACCCAGTGTGAAGAACAGCATCTATTCCTTGAGTTTCTGCTCATTGTTAAAACTATTTCCAAACCTGATGCTGTTGCATGGTGTCTCACATTTAATCAGAAGCCTTATTTTACTGCTTGTTCTTCAGAACACAGAAAGAAAAGCTTTAAAAAGTACTGACTACAAATCAATCTCCTCTCAGCATTCTTGCAGTCATTAGATTACTTTTGGTGAGAGTTTTAAGTTTTGAATATGGCTTTAACATCTCCTTTTCTGTTTGCAGAGGTTCGTACTCAATAAAGTAGTCAAGGGTGCTAACATAGCCATGCTGGCTGCATCTATCTGCACTGCTTTTGTTGTGTTGGCCATGGCTTACTTGGGCTGCCGGAGTCTTCCACTCTGCTCCTGCTACGACAGTGTAACTGGGATGGTGAGTGAGGAGGCCAGGGCACAGTTTGTTTCTACTGAGTGTGGGTGGGAGAGGAAGAAACTGAGGAGATGTGTTTTTCTTCTGTAAACCTAGTCTCAGCTCTACCTCAGTAATCCAGGGCTAATTGTAAGAAATTAAGTGGGTGTTAGAAGTGTTTTATACTTCTTCATATTTTTTCCTTTTACAACCTCTCTCTTACTTACAGTCTGATGTAAGACCTAACACAACTTATCTCTGTTTTCCAAACCATTTGTGCTGAATCTACTGTGGCCCCATTTCCTATGAATTCCTGCTGTCCTCAAGAATGACTCCTCTCACCTTTATACCAAAATTGCTCCTGGTACAGCATTTCAAAGACCTACTGGTACTTACACACTAGAACTTCAAATTCAATAATAAAAATATCTCCTGCGCTGTGTGTGAAGTGTAGGGGTGATGACATAACGCATTTATTCCTCATTTATAAGGATTCTGCCTCAAGTGATGGGGCACTGTAGGTTGTTGCTGAATGAGCTCAGTAAATACCAGCTACTTCTCTGCAAGAGTAATTCTGATGCTGTGTTATTAAACATGTACCTCTGATCCTAAAGTAAGGAAATATTGAGTGCAGGCCACAAGGCAGTTGTTCTTGACTAAAGACTCTGTAATGTGAGGCTGCTGTAAACTTTCAAACTAAAACTTGTTAGGAGAAGTGGACTGCACAAAATTTTAAAAGGAATTCAGGTGTATCTAGAATAACTTCGCAGATGAGATATTTGATGATGCTGTTTCTTTCATAGGAATGGTTGCAACCTAGTGAAGACCAAAATCAGGCTGTGGAAATGATCTGTGCTGAAAAAAGTGAGTACTCAAGGGATGTGGAAAGGACATTCTGAAAAAGCTTTTACATCCCAAGCCAAAATCCTGAGCACCAAAATGGAGCCAAAAGGAACTCAGGATTTTGTTCAAGTGTCCACGCCAGGTTTAAAGGTGTCCTCTTTCCTTTCCCACACAGGCCCTGGGGGCAGAATTTTCAACTTCCCAGATCGTTTTCCAGCCCAGGATGTAGATGCAGAAGAAGACACATCCAAACCTCCACCATATATAAGACTGACTTGAAAAAGTGGTTGAACATTTGTTCGGACATGGCAAGGGAGATGTAACAAGTTCTTAATCTTTAAAGATGGTTATGCACTATTCTTTGGCCTCTTGAAAAACACACACAAAGAGAAAAGTATTGAATGCCCAACATTCAGCAGAGATCATAGCACAGAGTAGAAGATCTGCAGGTGTTTCTGGACATTCAGACTGTGCGATTAAAATACCTCATTGCCTCTGGAAAGCGTGAGCATTTTTTCCTGTGGCTTTTGTACTTAAATCATGTTTTATTTCACTAGAATTCATCATGCAATTTGTGTAGTAGCACTAGCCTTGGGCATTTAAATATTAAATACAATTGAATTTTTTTCAGCTGCTGTCTTGACTTCTCCCTCTTAATGAATTATTTGGATGGTATGATAGCTGGCAAAGGATAATGACAGACCCACTTCATCATTGAGCATTAGTTTTTGATACAAAGCCTTGACAATGCCATCCAGGTACCTCTGTCAAAATGTGGATTCTGTGGTGTGTACATGTGTCAGTAGAAATAGTTTTACTGTTGAAGTGTAATGTGAGAATGTGGCCGGAACTGGTGCTGCAGTAATCTTACTGAGTCATTTACAGTTACACTCTGAATTCAGATCAGGTTTTTCTACTTTGACTTCGGAGACTGAAAGTTTAAAAGAAATGTTTATTTTGGGGCCCATTCTTCTAAAATTTATTACAGATCTAGACCAAGGTCTTCTGTTGTAGTTTCTCTAAGGGACCTCTCAATCCTCTAGACCAAGGAACTAGAGCTTCCAGTCAGCTTCTGTCATCTCCTGAGGTGCATAAAATTCCCATATATACTTTATGATTCACTTCTAGGTGAATGTCATGAGTCTGTCTTGCCTACAAGTCATGAGCATGAAGTGGTAGATGACTTACCCCATGATGCAGATTAGCACAGCGTTTGAGCAGGGCTTGGAAAGTAAGTTCCTCTCTTGAGAAAGTGCTGTGGGTAGTAGGGTAAGTCATGCCCAACATGGGCATGCAATTCCAGGAGTGATCTCAGGTAAAATTTATCTCATTGCAGCTTATAAGGTGCCTTCCATGGTCCCAAGAGAAGAGTTGTTCTTGACTTTTTTTTCTAGAGACTGAAGTCTTTTCCATAACAGCAGTAAAGGGACTCCAACACCTAAGTGGCTTTAAGCTAAAGATGTCATTAGGAAGAAATTCTTCACTGTGAGGGTGGTGAGGCAGTGGCACAGGCTGCCCAGGGAAACTGGGGATGCCCCATCCCTGGAAATGTTCAAAGATGGGGCTTTGAGCAACTTGATCTCGTGGAAGTTGTCCCTGCCCATGAGGAGCAGGCGGGGGGGCGGGGGGGGGGGTGAGCAGAACGAGATGATCATTAAGGTCACTTCCAAATCATTCTATGATTCTGTGATTATGCTGTGAACATTTTTTATGCCTTTTGTTATGGTCTTGAATAGAAAAATACTTTAACATGCATATTGAAAAAGTCCCAGTGGACTCTGGCACTCTTTTGTATGCAAGATGCTTACCAAGTGTCTCTGTTAGTGACTTGAGCCATTCAGATTATTAATGGCTGGGAATATAAAGGTACTCAGACCAAGAGAGCAGCCCCAACCCCCCGCCTCCCTCTGCAGCCCTCAGGTCACACACTGTTCCCTCTGCTGCCCAGCTTCAGCCAGGGAAGCTGAACCCATCTCTGGGTGCTTGGGCCACCAGCTTGTCTTGGGGCTGCAGGTCCTACTTGGGCAACTGGAGGCTTGGCTACATGCCACAGTAGCCAAATAAATACCTTCATGTGTTTGCCTACAGAACCACAGAGTGGTCAGGGTTGGAAGGGACCTCAGAAGATCATCTGGTCCAACCCTCCTGCTACACCAACCAAAACGCAGCTGATGTCACGTTCATTTGGAGGTGTCAGTGTTTGAATTGCTTTAATATAGTAATTCAAAAGGGATGCTGTGCTTTTTTCTGTGGTATAGTGCCTGTCAGCAAGTTTCAAAGCACTGAGCGTGACTGCTTTCCCCATCCTCACATGCTTCTGGCATAACTCCAAACCATCTGCAATGAAATGCTGGGGGGTTTCTCCTTGATTAACATAAACTACTGCTCTTGTGCGTTAAAAGAAAGTAAGACTCTCAGAGAGGTTGTTGTGATCACTAGTAGCTAAAAGCTTTGTTAGTCTAAAACAGACCTTGTGTTGCTAAAGTGCTCTGCTCAGCCTCTGCAGCGTTTCTGGGTGGAAGTTATGGTCCCATCCCGAAGTCCTGTTCCATAACTAGTCACTGCAGTATGAGGTGGTAGATTCGGAATGTCACTCAGCAGCCTTTGACTGCTGGTGGAACAGAGCATTAGCCTTTATTGTGAGCTTAGCTGAGCACACACAACCCGAGTCCTCGTTCGAATGCTACACTGTTTGAATCGGCTCAGACAACTCCTGACTTGAGAGTGGCACCTGCCACCACACCTAGTGCAGGTCAGGTCCTGGCACAGCTCTGAGGCACAAGCCCAATTCCCAGCCCAGCTTTGCAAGCCTTTGATCAGTGGTATTTAGTGACCTGCCAGCGTGGCAGGTACTCCTCTGGCTGTGAAATGGCCTTAGCAGCAGACATTGGAGTATTACTGTGCAAAAGAGAAGTATGATTTAGGCTAATTCTAATTAAAAATGTATGTGATTCATTCAGCTGCAGCCATAAGTCGTTGATGGCCCTTATTTCTTTTTATGTAGTGCAACCACAGCATCACTGTTGCCATCCCCTCAGATCACTGGCAGACACACAGTTTCAACAGTTCTTTCTACAAAGCAGGGGAGTTCCAGAAAAGTGACAGCTGCAATATGGAAATTGGTGGAAACTGATTACCAATTTAATGTCACTCCCTCTAATTGGTTATTATTGCAGAAAATATATCCCTGATTGCAGTTTCCAGTGCTATATTTAGTAGCCCTCCCCACATGCTGCTTACAGCGCCTTCCCAGAGCCTGCTTGTATCTCCAGGGACATTCCATGGCTTGTGTCACTTCCAGGTTTCTCTGAGGGAATTCAGGTGCATTTTTAATTTATTATGCAGACACACATCCATAGCACCTCCATGTGAAAGAGCCTTGTCGTTTGTTCGCATACTTTTCCTCATTGGCAAGACCCCAGGAGCCAAGTTTATTTCCGTGTTCCCTCCCAGCACGGCAAGATTTCCCTTTTGGGGTGGGCAAGGGCCAATGGCTGCTGGAGGGAGGTGTGGTCACCCACGATAGGGTGGCAGTCTGTCAAAGGGTGGATGTCACAGCAAGTACACCTCAGCATGGTGCTTGCAGAACAATGAAAGCAAAATCAAGGGGGGAAAAACAGAAATTCCAGGTTTCACTTAACCTGGGAGCTTCCTCTCCACAAAAACACCCTGCACACTTGGGTGCTCCACCTTAGTCACACTCGCCTTACTGAAGTAAGAAATGGAAAGAACTTGATATTCTGAACTTCATGAACTTCATGACTTCACAGTATCACAGTGTTGATAAGGTTGGAAAAGACCTTGAAGATGATCAAGTCCGGCCTATAATCCAACTAAAACAGCTATAACATTTATATCATGGCCCTCAACACCTCATCCAGTCTACCCTTAAACACCTCCAGGGATGGTAATTAAACCACCTCCATGGGCAATGCATTCCAATTCTGGATCACTCTTTCAGTGAAAAACTTTTTCCTAATGTCAAGTCTAAACCTTCCTTGTTGGAGCTTAAGACCATGACCTCTTGTTCAATCTCCAATGGCCAGAGAAAAAAGACCGACCCCTGTCGGTCTGCAACCTGCTTTTAGATAGTTATAGACAGTGATAAGGTCACCCCTGAGCTTCCTCTTTTCCAGACTAAACAGACCCAGCTCCCTAAGCCACTCCTCATGGGGCTTATCTTCCAGCCCCTTAATCATTCTCGTTGCCTTTCTTTGAACTGGTTCCAGCACCTCAACATTTTTTTTAAATTGAGGGGCCCAGAACTGGATACAATACTCAAGATGCAGCCTAACCAGTGCCCAGTCCAGGGGAAGGATAACTTCCCTTGTGGCCGCACCATTCTTGATGCAGGCCAGGATACCATTGGCCCTTTTGGCCGCCTGGGCACACTGCTGGCTCATGTTGAGTTTCCTGTCCACTAATATCCCCAAGTCCCTTTCCACCTACTCACTCTCTAAGCACTCCATCCCCAGCTGTCGTGGTTTGAGCCTGGCTGGATGTCAGAGATTCCACACAACCTCTCCTGGAGGAGAGAAACTGGAAAATAAAACTGGTCACAGGCAAAAGAACAAGGCAAAACTACGAGTAAAGAATATAAAGGATTTATTTTCTAACTAACAAGATCAGAACTGCAAAGGAAGCATCATTTAGAAGGCAACCTTTCTCCCCCACCCCTCCTTCTCTTACAACAGAGGTAATATTCCCTTTTTTACCAGGAGACAAAGGGGGAACATAGGGTAGGGGTAAACCAGGCAAGTTATTTTCAGACCAGATCCAGGGTAGGAACCATCTCTCTGCCCTTCCATAAAGTTCTCTCTCTCTCTCTCTCACGAGAGGAAAAGGTCTTTCATGATCCACTCCCAAGCGAGATCTCGACCCAAGGACGACAGTTCTTCCGAAATTCTCTGTTGTCCAAAAGTCACAGCCAGGATTGCAGCTTTTAAGTACTGGCTTCTTACAGCATCATAATGAGCCCACCCAAAGTACATAATTCATATTCTACCTCAATACACAAAAGTCTGTCCAGAGGATTTCTGCCGAGCTGTCAGCTAGCTCCA
>WEKX01021748.1:27666-44154 GCA_013390025.1 Pitta sordida
TCCTTATTTCACTGTTTATTGAAAACTTGATCATTTCATGATCACTACCTCCCAGACAAGCTCTGATGACCACATCCCCCACCAGATCTTCCTTATCAGTGAACATCAGATCAAGAGAAGCCTCACCCCTAGTCGGCTCACTGACTACTTGTGACAAGAAACAGTCCGCTATACACTCTATGAACCTTCTGGACTTCCTCCTCTCTGCTGTGCCAAAGTCCCAGAAAATATCTGGGAGATTGAAGTCCTCTACAAGAATTAGGGAGGGTAATCTTGAGATGTCATCCAGTTGTTTGTAAAACAAATGATCAACATCATCATCCTGATTGGGTGGTCTGTAGCGTACTCCAATCACAATGTTGATATTGCCGGTTAACCCTGTGATCTGAACAAATAGACTCTCCTCCCTATCCTCCATGGTCTCAAGTTCCAAGACTTCCAGGGCTTCTCTAACACTGGATCTCCTTGAAACCAAACATCCATCTCTTGCTTGGCTGTGTTGAAAATTGCCGGTCCAACCAGAGCAGGCAGCAGCAGGACACCAGCACCTCACTTTTGACATGAGTTAGGGACTTCTTGCCCACCTGGTGTTTGCATCATTTGTATTAAGGCATTTACGTCAAAAAACTTTTTTGAGTAGGCTGAGGCAAATGTTACCCTATTCCATGGTGCACAGCACAAGGCACACACAATCCCCAGCCAGAGTTAACCACAGGGCGTAATCAGAAAGTTAATCAGGGAAGCTGATTCTGTAAGTTAATGTTCAACTAAGGGCAAGTAATTTTCTGAAGTCACTTCCCAACAGCAGGGGCAGAAGGTGCTGGGAATGAGGGGAAGAGGAGGGGTCTTCATCATGGTGAGATCAGGGAACCATTCCAGGTACTTTTTTGGCAACCAGACTGTTTGAGATTTTTATATATTTTATATGTTTATATTTATTTATTTATATTTTTATTTTTCGTAGCTATATGGTTGGTGCAGTTCCTTCCTCCTGTGTGACACTCCAGTGCTGATGATCAGGGTCAGGGCAGCCTTTGCTGGGAACGAATCTCTTTCCCCTTTGCTGGTAAAAGACAGTGAAAGACAGGATTAAAACCCCACAGCTCTACATCTCCCTAGCCCAGCCTGTTCTAGCATGAAGTACTTAAAGTCAAGCTTCACTATAGGTCAAAGCACTGGCCTACAGAAGAATGCCTGGCAGCAGAGAAGAGTCTTAAAAGAGCTGAGAAAGGACAGGAGTAGTAATAATCAACCAAAATACAAATACGTTCTGAAAACAGAAAGTGGTACATATTTGCCTGCAGCTGAGAGGATTATTGTCTTTTCTGGTTTGATATTTTTTTCTCAATCAGTAGAAACCTCACCTAATATAACAAGCTCAGCATGCATTTCTTGGAGTCAATCTGTTTGATTTCTCAATTCTTAGAATCACAGAATGACAGAACTGTGTAGGTTGGGAAGGACCTTTAAGATCATTGAGTCCAATTTTTGATTCTTATGGGTCCCTCCCAACTTGAGATATGAGTCTATGATTCTCCAGCACTAACAGTGTGTAAGTATGGGGAAAAGTCCCTGGACTTAACTCTGACTTGAGGAGGGAAACCCTATCAAAAATCATCATTTCCCAGCCTTCCATGGCAGCTCCTCTGTAAATACAGGAATTGCTTTGTCCTGCACCTCTTCAGGTCAGTCTAATGAAAACCCACTATCAAACTGCACAGTTTCACTTCCACTTTCTGAGCTGGCGCAGTAATGTCTCTTCTCTCTCTCTTTTTAAAAATTTTTTTTTGTAGTTACAGCCTCAGTACTGTCAGAAACATGTGCATTCTCTTTAATTGACTTGACATTTAAAAGAAAATTACTTTTGGTTTATGATTCATGTTTCATCTTCTGGCTTCTGTCCACTACATGTGTCTAAACACACTCACCATTTGCTTCTTTAGTCAATATTAGTTGCTGTATTTCTAGTGTTTACACTGAAACAGTACATGCAAATACGTATTGCTAAGCCCTTTCCCTCTACCCAATAACCATGAGATTGGTTTAGGATGATGGCTGGTGTTCTCAGTTTCCAAATTCTTTTGTCCTAAGTGTATCTCATAGCAGCTGCTTCTGTGTCTCTTATTTGTGTGATGCAGGCAGTCTCCTAACTCTGACTGGTCCAAGTTTTTGCCACATCCAGCAGCTCGTCACCTATAAAGCCTGAGAGCCAGACATTTAAAGCAGATGCTTGTGCTGGACTCCCACCAGTGTCATGTACCACACAGGCACTTCACTGCCGTCACAAAAAGTTGGAATTCTGTGCAACACTTCCCCAAGTGCTGCATTGTGATACCAAAGTATGGATGACTATGATGGCCAAAAATACTTATATGTGAATATATGTTTTCTAGGCATCATTTTATATATAGAGAGAGAATATATCCTATATATCTTTGTTTATCATCTACTATCACCATGCATAAAAATGAAACACCTATTTAATGGTAGCCAAGACTATTGAAATTAATTACAGTGAATCCCCACTGCATCGNCCCCAGTGTGCTCCACTGAGACCCAGCGCAGCACCACCACAAGACATGCCACTCCTTGTTACTCAAAGCGCAGTCAAAGCCCGGGCAGCGCTGCCTCTACCAGGACTGGTGGATGTTAAAGGGAAAGAAACTTCAATACCAAAGCCCCCGCCCTGCCATAAGCGCATGGGGTGTCGCAATGTTGCAAAGTTAAGGTTTTTCCAGGTTCCAAGAATGCTGACCAGAGCTCAGGGATACCCCTTCCCTGCTGCGGAGGCAGGGCGAGCATGCGCGAGGCGGTGCGGGGCCCCTGGGGCCGGCGCGAGCACTGGGGCTGGGCCAGGGGGCTGGTGGGGGGGAAACAGAGGCGTGAGGTTTGGGCTGTGAGCACACACAGTCACAGCAGCCGCTCAGAAACGGTTCCCTTTGCTCCCCCCGGCTCACGGAGCCCGAGGGGAGAAGCAGAAAATTGTCCAGACCGCACCAGAGTTCCGGGGGGTGGAGCAATGGGTGTGACCTGCATGCATATTAATGACCTGCACTTCTTTGCGAGTTTAGTGTTTCGCGACGCCTTTGGCATGTCCTGTTCCTCGCAATGCATGGGGTATCACTGTATTTCACTTCAGATGCAATTTGACAAAAGCACAAGCACTGTAAGCCTTGGAGGCCAAAGGCAAAGGCTGCCAACATTGTGCTTTTGTCAGCAGCATCACAGTGGCTCAGATTAGCTCAGTATTGAAGTTAATACTTCAAGGTAGTAGTGAGGATGCTCAGGAACTTGAAAACCCTCTCTGATTCACACACACTTTTTTTATCCCACAGCTAAATTTTTAGTTGCTGAAACCAGGAGCCCTTCACATCCTCCGATTTATGAGCGGATTAAAAACACCTTGAAGTCAACAGAAAAAGCTGTTGCATTTATTTTAGGATCAGTTTAATCTTTTTCTCCTTGCATGCCCTCTCTCAAGCAAAGAAAACACCAAGGGTTATGAAGGACAAGGAGTACCTCACCCCCGCTGAGCATTCCAAGTGTTTTCCTGTGCAGGGGTAGGTGTGAAGGGTGTGGGCATGGCCAGGCTTTTATGTAACATCAGCCAGGAACAGCAACCTGTACCTCCACCTTCCTGCAAAGGCCCCAAAGGGTGCTTAGGAACAAGTACAAGTGCAGGGGCAGCATATAACGCACACTCCTTGTAGCCCCCTAAACCGTCAGAAAATCCTAGCAGTCCACCATCCCATGGCCAGGACTACCAGTTTAATTGCAGTGTTAAAAGACAACATTTTGATTGAACTTCTCTGGCAGCTTCATTTTGCAGCACTAAGGCAAAACTCAGGCAGGCCACTGGCCATGGTAAAGGAGAAATGTTTTGCAGATGCAGCCTCTGATTCATGAACTGCAAATTACATGCACAGAATGACTTTTTAAAGTAAATAACCAAAGATTTTCATTAAGAGGGAGTTTAGCATATTGCCTCACACCTGAATATTTTCTGCCTGTGACCTTTCCAAAGGGGCAGTACAAACAGTAAAAAATAATAATAAAAAAGGAAGTACTGAGCTAAGATCAGGGACTTATGACTTATTTTTCATATGTTCACATTCACACTTGTTTCTGCCTGTTTATTAAATACCTGTGTGTGTGTATGTGCTTGTGTGTGCACATGTGTATGAAAATACAGGCTCTAATCACATAGGCTCTATGTTTTTGTGATTTCACCACTGGGATTTTGCATTCTTATGGCTGTATCTATGCAATACTCCACAGTCTTCTGGGGGCTTGATGGCATCTGAAACAGCAAATTTCTTTAAAAAGGAGCTTTTAAACTGTTAGAAAGACAACATTATCTCTTCATTAAATCTGTCACCTGTAAACTTCCCATTGAAAAATACTAATACAGTTATACCTCCTCCATCGCGAGGAGAGGGACAGGTGACAGCCCTCGCAAAACCCTAACCGCGCAAAGAACTACAGGTCGTTAATATGCATGCAGGCCATGCCCATTGCCCCACCCCCCGGAACTCTGGAGGGCTCTGGGCACTTTTTGGCTTCTCCCCTCGGACTCTCTGAGCACAGGCAAGAAAAGGGAACCGTTTCTGAGCCCCCTCTGACTCGGGAGACCCTCGCCACCCCGAGAATCTATTGGCCTGTCCGGGCTGCCGCGACTGTGTGGTCACAGTGCAAACCCCGGTGCCGCTTCCCCCTCCCCTGGCCTCGCAGCACGGTGGCCCTGCGCCGGCCTGTCCCCGGCCGTCCTGGCACGAGCTGCCAGCGCAGGATCACGCCAGACAGTTCAGCTGCGGTCCCGCGCACGCCAGCAGGGCCACGCGGGGCGGGGGGGTTCAGCTGCAGCAGCAAAGCGAGCATGTCCCACTGGCTGCTGCAGCCAGCCCAGCCCCTCTTTCCTGCGGCACTGCCCTCCCCTGCCTCTAGCCATGGAAACAGTAACACGCACCCGCAGGGGAGTCAGTTCCCCAGCTGCGCTCAGAGTAACAGCCCCCCAGTGGGGCTGGGTCAACGCTGCCTCACGGGGAGCTCCAACACCGCCCCTCAGTGGAGCAGAGGCACTAGGCATGCATGAGTCGCAAAATTTCGCAAATGGTGGAATCAAAACTGTGATAAATTCACATCGCAAATGCGCGAGGTCGTAATGGAGAGGTCGCGATACAGAGAGGATTCACTGTATTAGTATAAAGAAAAAACCTGCTCCATGTATTTTCTGAAATGAAGATCTGATTTTATGATGTACTGCTTTTGCTCTCAAATGCTGAGGCAGGGTTGCTGCTGTCAGCTTTGCACTGCAAGCTCTTTGCTGTGCTATAAAGAGAGTTACTTGTTTTAAACCAGGACATGACGTGAGCTGACTGTACAGAAAGATGGATTATCATGGAGAGATAAAAGCAGAGGGTCCTTGAGCTTTTTGGTGTTGTCAAATATAGTTGCTTTTCCTTGATTCTCTCAGAACAAGTAACTATCTGAAGATTCCGGTGAGGTGGTGGTTGTTGTTTTCAAATGTGTGAGCAAATTTGTTTTAGAACTCCATCTCTTAATGGAAACACAGGCTGTAAGATCCAAGTGCACCCTGCAGGTTTCAAGATAAGATGTAAGCAGACAGGAATCCAAAACATGTGCTCCCTTACCTTTTTTTTTTCAACATGGCCTATGTACAGTCAATCCCCGGTGCATTGCAACCTATCCATTACGACCCCACCCATTTGCGAGGAGAATTTATCGCAGTCTAGCTGGCCGACGCATGCGCAGTGCCTCTGCTCTGCTGAGGGGCAGTGCCGTGGTGCCTGTGGGGCATGCGCAGTGCCTCTGCTCTGCTGAGGGGCAGTGCCGTGGTGCCTGTGGGGCAGGACTCACCCTGCCCTGCTCACAATGGCCGGCACCGTGCCCCTGTCCCTGACCCGGGAAACTGCCCCACAAAAGTGAGGCAAGCGAGGTGAGGCAAGCACTGTGTGCTGGGAGGGGGCAGCTGTCTCTGCACCAGGATGAGGCTTCTGTTCCCCCACCCTCTGGGACCATACAGGCAGCACTGCCTCTGCCCGGACTGGTGGATGTTAAAGGGAAGGAAACTCTGATACCACAGTGTGGTGTTTTGTGAGTCCTAGGATAATGAGTTTCTAATGTTTTTTACAACTTCAGATTTAAAATTACATGTTGACATGCTGTTGATTTGCCTGTAAAAGCAGCCTGCCATTTTAAGAGTAACATTAGTGTTATTTTAAAATGAAATATGGCTCTTTTTATCTGGGAATTGCAATGTTGCTAAATGTCACGGACCTTGAAAGCAGGACTCTGGAAAAAAACCCAGACCATTTCGTATACGTTCTGGTGAAAATGAAAATACTAACAGGGGGTGCAAGGAATACATACAACTTCCAATGAGTTTATAAAGGCAGGAAGTTGGCAGATGATCAGTCGGGAAGTGTTAGTGCAGGTTACAGTTTGTAAGATCAAGATGATACTTCTGTGTCATACAAGATGTATGGGGCAGCAAGAGTATGATCAGCTGCAAAAAAAGAGGAGCTGCCCTCCCAGCACATGATCAAATGTTATGGAGACAAAACCAGACATTTCTGGCTGCAGGGTGATCAAAGCCATAGGCAGGCACCGATCTGTTTTGTCTTCATGCACAGCTGCCATAGTTGAGGGAAAACAGTCACTGGTGCTTTTCTCTGCTTTCCCATTTTCCTGATTCCAGGCAGGCAAGCCCTTATGAAGCACAGATTAAGGTGGTAAAGGTCACAGGGAGCAAATGAAGCGGCCTCTGCCTTAATTCTTGTATAGACTCCCCGTGACCTTCCATCAAAGTCAGAGCTCAACTGTTTTTCAGATCATTAAGATGCATTTTGTAACTGAAATTAGGTTAAAGTGAAAAATATTGCTTTCATTAGGGGTCCTCACCTATTTTCACTACATCTGGAAAGCTGTTTTTTAAAATTACGTATTCGCTTATGAAGCTGGGAAAAAATGGCAAGGGTGTATTTCATCTTTAATGCCTTTCTGCTTTGAGATTACAGTACACATAAAACCTCTCCTGTATTTATTTTGATGCTCTTTAGCATTTTCATCATGAGGAAGTCATGAGGTGAGTCATAAAAAAGCCTCACAAAATCCTGACGCACGGTAAGTATATCCATGGATACTGGGACACACCTGGAGTCTGTATCCCGACCTCCTGCCTTCCCCAAGCTGCAAACTGCTCCCTCCCAGGACAAGGGCTCACAACTGCACTGCCCCATTGGCAGTTCACCAAGGCCCCTTCTGGTCACTCCTATGGTCCAAAATCACAAGGCAAAACTCACAGGTAAAGAGAGGTAACAAAGAGATAACATGGAAGAGCTTTTATTTCTGAACAAGATGAGACTGGAAGAGTAAAGGAGAAGACTCCTTTAGTGTCTTGACAGTCACTTAAGGGCCAGTAATTCCTGATTTTGTAACTGTTGTATCACTTGCTGTTCTTCCAGAATCTGAAATGAATCCGAAACATGCTTCTGAATCCTGGGTGGGGGGTGCTTCAAATGCCTCAAAACCATCAGGAACCACCACAAGAAAGCACTGACAGCATTCCAGGCACAGTGACAGCTTTTACAAAACTGTCACCCACACATACAGAACCTCTTTCTTCCTCCCTTGTGGGTAGTTTTTAACCTTAAAGAATTGTATCATCATTCTTTGAGTAATTACTGAAAACAAGTGATAACAGTTTATGGCGAAGCCAGTTTATTAGGTTTCCAGATTTGTGTGTTGCCCTCCCCCAATACATAGAAAACAATCTGGTAAAGTGAAAATACATATACAAAGTATTCAGTACTTCTGACATCTATTTTGTGGGCAGAACATTATCAGGGAAAGCTGAGAAGCAACACTGAGTCCTGCATTACTGACCACATTACTTTATGGCAGAGCCATTACAACATGCTTTGTGCTGAACATGAAATTACGCACTTGGACACAGTTTCCACACCATTTTCATGACATGAGGGCCTTTATTTACAGGTTGTGATAACTCAAATAAAGCTTAACAGGTGTGCAGACATTTGATATCAAATTTAACGGTGACACTGTAGCTACATCATTTCCTTACCTCAACCCCCAACTCGACTGACTTTGAAATTCTGGGGTTTTTCTATTAAAAAAGGTGGAAAAAACCAAACCCAAATGAACAAACAAAAAAACCCCCAACCCTTGCTTGTTGACCTACTTAGTAAGCAAATAATTAAGATGGATTCTTCCGAGAAAAAGGATTAAGGACATGAGTGAAAAACAAACTGTCCCATAGGACTGTAAACTGTATTTATTTACAATAGTATACACATATAAAAAAATCATTAAGGACACTAGTGTTAAAAAGGTGATTGTTCCTGAAAGGACTGTAAATTCTAGTCATGTAAGGTTCAGAGTGAATACAAAAGTTCCCTTTTACAAGTGTTTCCTAAGCAAAAATACTGTCACAGTTGAAGCAGCTTAATAGTATAACCTTTTGTTTAGGTTCTTTTTAAACATCTTGTGTTAGACCAAATTGAATGCTCTTTCTAAATTTAGAAAAAAGTCAATGCATTTTTATTTTGTCAGTATAAGCTGTAATGGAACTACATCCTAACAACTGTAATACTTTACATAATATTAGTTATCTTGTTCCAATGATTTCTTTCTAAGTGTGATCATGAGCGTGGCGGCTTCTGAACTGGCACTTCCATTCAGCTTCCAGTCAGCAACACATGCCACACATTGCCAATTAAAGACCCCAACACTTCATTTATACTTCAATTCCTTCAAAAACCAACCCATAAAACATTGCTTGACATGGCATGTAAATGAAGTCAGATTGCATTCTATGGCTTAAGTTTTGCTTTATGCAATTACGTGCAACTTAGCACCATTTTTATTATGAAACTTGATCCTATTATGAAACTGGACCTTCACACAGAACTGCAAAATAAAAACCAGCCGGAACTATTAGAACACAGAGCAAATGGTTATAGAGCAGTAATTTCCCTCACCTGATCCCTACTAACTCTCACTAGCAATGCCAAGGATGCCCTACATGCAGCCACATTACACAAGCAGGTTTTGGCTCAAAAATCTGTAACAGGTGATGTACTTGGTAGATTCACTGCATATTTCAAGGCCTAATTCAGTGTATTCAGAAATATTTTAAGAAGGTCCCATATCCTTAACATCTTGTACTAAGCATTCTCATTCCTGAAGTGTGTTATCAAGGTGGTTTTTCAAGGTATTTGAGAAGCATCCATGGTCACTAAAATCCTCCCAAACGCCTGCCCTTGAAAACCAGCACACTTTTGCCAACTTCACTCCATCTTTTAAGTATTTTTCCTTACTCTTGGACACTCAAATACAGCACCTTTAGAAATACGTCCTTACTGAAGTTTTAGTAAGGTCAGGGGAGTTATGGACACTTAAGAGTCCCAAATTTACCCCAAATCCTGTGCTACAGAACTTTCCGTAAGAGGTAATGCATAGTTTAGTATCACAACCTAATTATGAAAAAATAATGAAGTTTAAAGTATCCAATCACAGTCTAGAGGGAGGGACAAGTTTGTCAATTCCCTTACCATTGCCATGAAGAACAAAGTTCACAGTGGAATAACATGCCAAAAGCCAGCAGTCTGCACCTACACTGACAGCCCAAACTCTGACAATCTTGGGTTTTGTTTCTGTAACAAAAAGGTACATGTTCATTAATTTTCTAGCAGTCACCAAATATTCCTTCATATGCCAAAAATCTCCCCATCTGCTGACCCAAAAGCCAAGCTCCCTGGCTGTCAAAAATCCATCTTTCTCCTACATTACTCCAATGCAAAAAGCAACCAAAAATGCTAGAAAACTGGCCTACTATTTATAACCTTACCACAAGTGATAAAAACAACCTCGGGCAGCAAGAACTGCACTTGAACGTTTACATTCCCATATATTTATAGTGAAACTATAGTTAATTCAGAAAGTACAACTACAAAGTGCAAGAGCATGAGATGGGCACAGCTACACCAGAAAATAATAAAAAAACAACCCACCAACAAAAACCCCAAAATTAAAGTGCTGAGGAGACTTGCTATAAATGCTACCAAAACCTGGAACTCTGCCAAGAGCATACTATTGAAGCACTTGCAAACAAGACAAGGTGACAGGCAGTGGGATCTAACACCAGCAGGACATGGTAGGTTTTGGTTCAGGCTTTATATGGATCTCATCACGATCTGGGGGTTGACTAAGCATTAATGGCTTGTGACTTTTGAGCTTGTGAGCCAGTGTCATGAATATGGCCTCCACGTGGTCATTGTCATTGGGGTTCTTGGCAGAGGTTTCAAACAAGGGCATACTGTGAGTGTCAGCGAACTTCTGGGCCAGGTCCGTAGGCACCTGAATGGCACTTCTCAGGTCACACTTATTCCCAACCAGAATCCGGGGAATATCGTTGGCAAGAAGGTGCTGTTTGCACTCCTCTATCCATGATGGCAGACTGTGGAAGCTGGCAATGTTTGTCATGTCATACACGAACACCACAGCATGGACATTCCTGTAGTAGTGCTGCACCATGCTCTTCCTGAAGCGCTCCTGGCCTGCAGTATCCCACAGCTGGATCTGGAAAGGAAAAGACAATGACAGGAAAAAAGACACAACTTGATAAAACCCACATGTTTCTGAAAGTTTGCTGGAGCCTGTGTTTTTTAAGATTTTTATAAAACCAAACACTGAAGTCTGGGCAGTAGCACTTTCATTTGAAAACAACATGAAATGCATGTTACTTCACAGTACTGTTCTCAGCTGCCATGATTTTTGTTGTTGCCAAAGATGTCATTTTCCCCAAAGTTTTGTTCTTAGTGTGATGTTAACCACCTACTGTGGTACCACATAAAAGCAGGAGGAAATCAAACCATGTTTGGTCACATCACCGCCACAAAAGACAGGACAAAGAAATCTTTCTCTGCGGTGTATCTGTTGGAATCAAACCTCCCTGTGATGAACATCTAATTTAAGCTTATTTAATACCAAAACTGGGACCACACTGTGGTTTGCAGTATCAAAGCATGCATAAAAGGAAAAAATAAATCCAAAAATAATGCATAAACCTTAGCAACTTAGCTTAACATATGCTTAGTCAGAACAAAAAAAACACCCAGAAGAATCAAAATGCTTTCAAACTTCTCGGGTCCAGACCAAAATAAATGTTTCACTAAACTTATTTAGAAATTGCAAGTGTCTTGAAAGTTGCCTTTTTTACCGCTTCTACCAGTGACCTTTTTATATTAAGAAAAAGGAAGGCCGAGTGTCAGGGAAATCCGCTGACAGCAAGAAGTGAAGATGCATCACTGACAGAGACAAGGACTACAGTATCACAGAAAACTGTTTTGAAAGCTACAACAGTAGAAATAGAGTGAAACTGAATAGAAGCAGATGGAAAGTCTTGGCAACAGTGTCTAACAATGAGGACTTTTCCTTTAAGCACAGGGTACAGAAATTATTAAAGCATGTGACGATCCGGAGACACGAGTCAATCACAGGACATTATGAGTCACTCCTGTGACAGACTGAAGGAAAAAGAGCAAGTGATGTTTCAGATGCTGTGACTTTTTCTGCAGTATTGTGTTCAGCCCTGGTCACCCTTCTCTGACAAAAACTCCGACTAGAGCAGGTGGAAATGGCAGTTACTGGCTGTATCAGCGGAACTGAGAATTTACATGAAAGCACCACAAAGCTTGGCTGCTGTAGTCCAGTCCTGCTCTCTGCAGCTTCTGAGGCACAGCCATGGACAGCTTCTACCAGGGTCATTAAGACCATTAAGAAAAGCAAGCCCAGTTCTCCTACTCCAATCACACAAAGTTGCAATCTCTCTCATTTTGGAGTAAATACACAGTTTTTGCCAACAGAATTACACTCTGCACACAACTGACTGCATCTCCATGGCCTGTTAAGGCAGTCAAGACGAGATTAAACACAGGCACTAAAGTTTGGGTAAGATTCAGTAACATGCCCTGGTGAGAGACACTGCTGGTTCTACACACTTTTATAGAAAAGGTTCATGAATTTGACAAATTAAAGAGTGAAGAAAGAAACGCAGACTGAAGCAATCCTACGTTCAGGCAACAAAATGTCAAGGAACCCCTACAGCAAAATCCTGGAAAATGCTGTATGGAATTAATGTAAAGAGGGAGCACATTTTCACAGGCAGCTATGAGCTTACAGTTCTCTCCCCACCTCATTCAGGAAGCAGAAATCTTTCAGTCAAGGAAGATCCACAAGTGGGAAGAAGGAGAAATTAAAGTTTACACATTGTCCAAGTTAAGCTTAAACTAGTCATTTACATGCAGCTTTCAAGCTTGAAGGGTATTATCTCAAATGAAAAATGTTAATATCCTTGGCATGGAGTTGTTTTCACTGAGAGGTAAATTCTTTCCCCATGCAGTAATACCTCACCCTTTGTGAGGAACGGGTCTCCCCGAGGTCTTGCGAAACATCTAATTCGCAAACAGTCGCGGGTCATTAATATGCACACAGACAATGCCCATCGCTCCACCCCCAGCCATCCAGGAGCACTGGGGAGCGTTTTCCACTCCTCCCCACGGGCTCTCCCAGCACAGGGGAGCAAAGGGAAGCATTTCTGAGCCCTCTCTGCCTGGGGAGACTCCCCTGAGAATCCCTTGGCTTCTCTTCGGCCAAGCTGCCGCTTCTGCAGCCGCTGCTGGGCTGCTGCCCCTATGCATGCTTGCACTGCCTCTGTAGGGGGGGAAGCTCCAGGGCCTCAGCAGGGAAGGGGTGTCCTGGGTCTCAGGTTGGCACTCTTGGAGCCTGGGAAACCTTAACTTGTGGGCACATCCCGTCGTTGCCCCATTCCAGCACACAGCACTTGCCCCACCACCACCGTGGCCACCCTGGCCCCACTTTTGTGGGCCACTTTCCCTGGGGCTATGGCATCACCAGGTGTGCCGGGCAGCAGTCCCTGGGCACAGCCTTTATTGCCTTTCCCGCCTGTAGCCATGGAAACAGTAACGTGCCCAGCGAGGGTCAGTCCCCCGGCTGGGCTTAGAGTAACAGGGGACGGCGTGACTTGTGGTGGTGCTGCACTGGGTCTCAGCAGCTGCCTGGCGCATACCGCAGTGTGAGTCTTCCACTGTAGGGACAGGGCATGGAGACACACAGGAGTGGGGCAGGGACCAGGGCATGATGCCATGGGACCATAAACGCCGCGGGAGCGAGAGGCACCGTGTGCCCTCCCTGCAGGACCAGGCCCGTCCTGCCCCACAGGGAGCACTGGCACCACCCCTCAGCGAAGCAGAGGCACTGCACATGCTCCGTGAATCACTGACGCAGACTTGTGGACAACATTTCTCACAAACCAGCGAGGTCGCAATGCAGCGAGGTATTACTGTACTGAAAGTTCCACACTTCAGAAGTTTCTTTTTTCCGCTTTCCAGGTGACTTTGAGGAGACAGTTCCATTTCTGCCCCTCCCTCCAAGTAGGTATTCACTCCACTGAAAAAACAACACTGAAAATGTTAACATTAACAGATGTGCCTTGACGAAGTAACATTCAAATTATTGTTTCATCACTACTCCAATACCATCCATCTAGGGAGCAAGAAATTTTTGTATTTTTGTAACAGCCTCTTCAAATGTGTATTTTGAAGACTTGGTTAACAGCATAATTCAGCTAACAAAACTGTGTACAGAATCACTTTGTCAGCTATACTAAATACATATATTGACTCAGCTATCACCTCCCACCTTCTGACTCCTTTTTGTGGATCTAGAAAGGCTGTTTCCTAAACAAGAACTCACTTAGTATGTGTGGTCTATAACCCACTGCCAAAAACATAACTGGTCTTTGATAAAGATAAAATGGTAAACAATGTCTCCTTTTAAAAGATTGGGGAAAAAAACTTGGAATGGCTCAGAGGTACAGAACACGATGTTCACACTTTCTTCTTTGAATTTCATTTGCATCCTTTACTCTTTTAATGTAGGCCAGTGAAGAGTGACATCATTGTTTTCATCAATTTTCAATGCTTAGAGCAACTGAGGAAGAGGAAAATTTAGAATGCAAAGAATTAATTTGCTGGAAGTTTTTAATTTACTCATCACATTTAGGCGTCATGTGAAGCTGTCAGTCTGTACAAGCTACAAAGGAATACACTTGTACCTGTGTCTTGGCATTCTACACAACTGCAGTGTGGGATACACCCCCTCCCAAAGAAGAACTGTGCTTGTGTTCCTGCCAGTGACACAGCATTTTCCCTGCTGTGAGGGAAACACTTAGTGCTCTGGCAGCACGAGAAGGGCCATCCAGCTGGCTGGGGGAAGGGAGAAGACACTACTTTATAACCACCTACAATGCAAGAGGAAAAATTCCCTTCAGAATTACAGAATATTCTGATTTGGAAGGGAGCCACAAGGATCATCGAGTCTAACTCTTAAACAGCACCACTTTGTCCCTGGTGGGAATCGAAGCCCTGGTGTCCTGCAGGGCACAGCACGGATCACAGTAATTGGGTTCATCTGAGCTTCCCCCTCCTCATTCAACAGGTATTGCTGGAGCTCACTGCTGCATGTGAGAAAGGTGAAGACAAGCAAGAGGAAATAGACTTGATAACACTCAGCATCCCACTAAGAGCTGGAGTCCTGGCTATACTGACAGAGTTTATTCCTGTACAACTCCAGTAGAATTTCCATGAAACAGAAGAGCCTCCCTCAGTTCTCTGCCTCCCTCAACCAGAACTGGTGCATTCTACAGGTAACACTCTCAAGAACTGCAGCCAAACAGCCCACCACGACATGTATCACAGGAGGGCACAATAACCTATGTGAAGCACCCCAGAGCCATGGACTAGGCTTCACTTCTTTCCAGCAAAGGTGAGGGACAATTCAGAGGTGATGGCAATGCCAGTCAATGAGATGGTGCTGACAAGACAGTATCCCCCAGCCTGTTCTCTCCCCTGTCATGGACAGCAACAGACAAGGGAGTACAGAATTTCAGCTGTCAAAGAGGCTCTAGTCAGTGGTTTTCTAAAGAAAAAGAACAAAGACTTTTTAAAAATTGTGTTTTACTTAAAAAAGGATATGAGGTAAAACCCCCACAAGAGTAGGAAAGCAAACCAACTCCACAATTTCTCTAATCAATTAAGTAAGCAAAGAAAAACTACAGCTTCCAGCTATGTGTGCCTGTAAGCAGTAATTATAAATGATGATAATAACCGCCAGGGCTACTGGTGCTTCCTTTTTCTACACAACTGAACTTTGCTCACAGAAACACACCTTTACACAGAAACAGACTTGCGCAGCGGATTCTGTTCAAAACCAGGTTATTGCTGGGAAACAAACTGCATTTGTAGGCTGCTAGGAGACTAATCTGTGAATAGGACTGTTAGGGTCACCGCCGGCACTTCTCTACCTGCCAGGCAGAACTAGGAATGCTTTTATAATTTGCTTTCCAGTGCAAAGACGACGAAAGACAATTTTTTTCTTTCCATCTAATTTTTCACTGATTTTTTTTTCACTAAGCTTTAGTCCAAACCTATAATCAGAGTAAAAGCAGAGCATCCAAAAAGCCAGGCATCCAACCTGCCCCTGCCCAGTTCTGCCCCACATCTCCCCAACGATACAGCAAAATTAAGAGGATCCAACACTGCTCGATCCTGAACAATATCCATCCTCATGACGCAAAATGATCACGAGAGGGGCATCTACGCGGCTGTGTGGGCTTGCAGGCTGAAGTGAATGCGATCCTCGCTGGACACGAAAGCAGAATGAATTCCTGGGAGGCTCCAAGCTGCTGATAGCAAGCACAGATTAAGGGATCCAGCTAAGAGCTCACAGAATCACAGAATTAACTAGGCTGGAAAAGACCTGGGAACACCAAGTCCAACCTGTTTCCTGACACCATCTCGCCAGCCAAACCACGGCACCAAGTGCCACGTCCAGGCTCTGTTCAAAGGCTTCCAGGGCCTCCCTGGGCAGCCCATCCCAGCGCCACATCTACGGCGAGGCCGGTTTGAATGAGAAATGACCGCTGAGCACCTCACAAAAGCCGCGCGGAGGCTCGGCCCGTGGCAGGAGCTGTTCGTGACCGTGGAAACCACGTTCCCCGCGGGACCCGACCTGACGGGAGACGCCCGAGAGGCCCCGGGACGCTCGGAGGGCACCCACGGAGGGCACCGGGGCTGGACCCGGCGGTACCTTGATGCGCTCGCCGTCGATGGTGACGGCCTTCTCTCGGAAGTCCACGCCGATGGTGGCCTCGGTGCGCTGCGGGAAGCGGCCGGCGCAGAAGCGGAACGTGAGGCACGTCTTGCCCACGTTGGAGTCCCCGATGACGATGATCTTGAAGATGCGGGAGCGGGCGGGGGGCAGCGCCCCGGAGCTCGTCAGGCTCAGCTCCAGCGAGGACTCGGCGTCCCCGGCCGCCATCGCGGCCCCGCCACCGACGGGACCGCGCGCGACACCGCGGGAGCGCGC
>WEKX01021748.1:44382-71601 GCA_013390025.1 Pitta sordida
TGGGAATGGGAACTGGGAATGGGAAACTGGGAATGGGAAACTGGGAATGGGAATATGGGAATGGGAATATGGGAATGGGAACGGGAAACTGGGAATGGGGATCTGGGAAAGGGGAACCAAGAATGAAGAGAACCTGCATCTGGCAGGCATCCTGCGTGTCACAAAACGTGCAATACACAAAATTTCCGTAAGAAAGTATGTTTGTTGGTGTTTGATTTTTTGTCTACTTACTAGTCTCATCAACAAGAAGTGAGGTGCAACCTGTGAAAGAGCAGCTAACAAGTTCTAAGTGATGTCCATGTGTCAGAAAAAAACAAATGACTTATTGGTAGATTGCCTCGTAAAGGTTTAGGGCTGGACATGCTTCAGTCATCTCAGACCTAGGGGGACATTAGCAAAGCTTGGGAATAAGGATATTCCACCAGTAGTGGGTACAAAGAACACAGAATTTACGGGCCACAAGGGCATCCAGCAGAACTCCTGAGATGCGATACAAACCAATAAACCCAACTCAGCTACTGTGCTGAAGTGGGCTCTGACTGGGTAAGAGGTAATTCCAGCGGGAGAGGGCAACTCATGGATCACTGACCCCAGAGAAGAGAAGGACTGGGCATGGGGACTGATTAGCATGAGAAGTGAGATAATAATTTACCAACAGAAGGTAGAATACTAATTAATAAAGAGAACTGTGTAACTTGTAGCCAACGAGGACTACGTATTTCCTTTCTTTGCTAAAATGAATACATAATAAAAAGTTTTGATAGCTGGGGGATGTGATTTGTGGAATTCCACTGGGCACCCAGGCTTGTGCTGCTCTGGAATAAATAATCTCTTGAGTGACTGACTATTGGTTTGTTACACCAGGTGACAAATCCAGTTTTTGTGGACAACATGGGGAGCCTCCACTGGCACTTGAGTTTGTGAAGTTCGTGGCAAATAAACAAAGACAAGAGGCCTGACATCAGTGCCCGGAGTCAGCAAGGAAAGGCTGAGAGCATGAGGCTTTGTGCCTTCCACCAGGGGACTGCACATGATCCACAATGTTACATCAGACTGTGTAAAACCCATGCCTACCTCCCCCAGCAGAGGTACCTGGGTGTTCCACCTGAACCCGAACACGTATTACCCCACTGGACTTTGCATTTCAGGGCCTTCTCCCTGCCCTCGAATGGATCAAGACTGCACAGGAAAGTTCTTCATACTTGGGTGGAACTTCCTGTGCACCAATTTCTGGCCATTGCCTCTTGCCCTGTTGCTTGGCATCACCAAGGACAGCCTGGCTCCATCCTCCTGACACCTCCTTTTTAGATACTTGTTGGTCATCTCCTCTCTCAGTCATCTCTTCTCGAGACTGAACAGGCCCAGCTCCCTCAGCCTTTCCTTAGAGGAGAGATGCTCCAGTCCTTTAATTATCTTTATTGTCCTCTGCTGGACCCACTCCAGGAGCTACATGTGTCTCTCTTGTCCTGAAGAGCCCAGAACAGGACACATCCCTCCAGGTGAGGCCTCACCAGGGCTGAGTAGGGGGGCAGGATCACTTTTCTCAAGCCACTGGCAGTGCTCTGGGAAGCAGATCTTGGCCAGCCCCATGCCTGTGCTGTGCTCCAGCCTGACTGCTCTGCTGCTGCTGTTTACAGTAAACAAGAAAGCTTGTCCCTGACAGAGAAGACACTTGGATCAAAAGTGATCCATGTACCTTACAATAAG
The DNA here is from genome assembly GCA_013390025.1 of Pitta sordida. NCBI lineage: Eukaryota > Metazoa > Chordata > Aves > Passeriformes > Pittidae > Pitta > Pitta sordida. The sequence continues at coordinate 46,090 of WEKX01021748.1, forward strand.
AAGGGAAATATGGCATTGCTTTAAAAATCTGTTAACTCATCAAGGGCATCAGCGTAGGAGAGAGGTGAGATGTAGACATCAGATCTGAGCAATGCCCATCAGCAAATTTTTTTCAAAGGGTTTAACTCCTACGTTGAAAAGCAAATGTAGATTACAGTAGTTGAGGGAACTGTTGCCCATCAGTGGTTCTCTGGCCCGCGAACTGATACCTGAGCTGGGATTCCTACGGTTTGGATCAGATATGTAATACGTAGCAGTACATAGTAATAGCCATTGTGAGTCCTCCTCTACACTGTAACAAGTGCCACCGACCACTTGGGGCTTCTGCCTGCACAAATAATAAACGATCCTGGGATCCTGTAGAACAGCTGTCAAGTGGTTGAAGGATAGTGCTTTGAGCAGCCTTTTATTGCCAATATAAAAACAACAGGCTGGATCAAAATTAAAAAAATAGTTAAAATATCATCAGTTCAGAGCAACTTTTCTTACAGTGCCCATCTTAGTTTTTGTCACTCTCCCCCTCCCTTGGACCAATCTCTAAGGTTGTAGAGATGTTGTTCCTCCAGCTTCTAATCCCCTTCTGAGACAAGATGCCTCTGTTTATGCTGTCAAATAATTAATTCTGTCAAAGAAGAGGAATCATTTTTTTCTGGTGTTAGAGTAAGATTAAAGGAAGGTGAGGAGGTTGTGCCACCCTTGAGTTGCTCCTGTCCCTTGTACAGAATTGCTCCACATTGGAACCACGATGTAAAACGTGTTTGGCTGAGGAGAAGGAGCACAGGCAAGTGTATCTCTACAGCCTGATGATCAAAGAAGTAGAGAAACGCTAATTCTAGTGGAGGCTACTCTCATTCAGGCTCTGGCTAGTGTGCTAAGAGGTGAGTTTAAACAGGTGTTCAGCAAAGTCTGCCAACAGCTCACTTAGCTGAGTTTGATCAGAGTTATGCCAAGCGGGCCAAAGTGAATTACATATAATTAGATCTGAGCTCCTCAACAGATTTTAACTTTTATTTCAGCAGCCGTGACTTTAAATGGCAGAATCGACACACCACTCATTGGCTGAGGCATTCCCAGTCATTAGATTACTGATTAGATTAGATTTTTGACACCAGGTGACCCCATGCACCTCACCTGTTCCTCCTTCCTCCAGTAAAGCTTCCCCTCCAGAGCAGGAGTTTTGCAGGAAGGCGGCTTCCCATCGATAGGACAGCAGTCACTGCCTCTTTTCTGTGCTTGATTTCCAATTTGATCCTAGGAAGTGCTGATCTCAGGAACCCTCAGGAGAGCCTTGGCTTAGGTCACCTTTCTGTGAGCTATTTCAGTGTGGTACTGGAAATTTCATCACTCCTGTTATGCTTGTAGGGATAAAGATGTTGATTAGATCCTTACATTTCATCCAGCAAAGACTATTTCTGGATGTTCCTTTTTCTTTCTAATATATTTTGAGACCAGCAAATATAATTGAATTTATTTATGGTAACAGAATAAATTAAAAATGCTTCTTGCTATTGAAGCATTTGAAAAAGCTTTTGGTTTTCTTCTTCTGCAAGGACAAGTACTTTTGATGTGCTCTTCAGATGGGCTCAGTACAGGAACCCAAGTTGACAGTTATTTTCATTTAGCAGATGTAAAAGTTTCTAAGAAAGGGAATTCTGAAAATAGTTGCAAGTCTCTGGACTTGCTTATAATTTCAAGAATAATTATTTCTGTCTTCCCCTGAAGGCATATTTGAACATGGAAGTCCCACGAAAACGATGACTGTTCAATATCTAAAAATTATGTCTACTAGGTTTTAAGTCAAGGAACAAATTAGGGGGGAAAGTGTAAGTCTAAGGCTCTCATGTTGCTTGCTATTTTCTGAAGAGATCAAAAATTTGCCAGGTGTATCCTAGTAATTCAACATCAGGTTGTTTAAAAATGCTTTTGAAGTTTCTGCAGAGATACCGTATGTCTGACTCCTAACTTCTTGTAGGGGCTTTGTCCTTTGATGTGAGGCCTTATGCCCTCCATTTTTGCAGCAAAAGGTCCTTTGGTTTTACGAGGAAAAGTTCTACTATCGCAAGACTTGACTCTGCAAGTCTAAGAAGAGTTTGACTAACACATTTCCTTAGGATCAAATACAGATGGCAGAAATGTTGGAGGCACAAAGGACAGTTTTTTAGGAGATAGGATTCAAGTCTCTTGTATATCATACTGGAAAAGCAGGTATTAACATACCCTGTTGAAAACACAGAGTCAAATGTCTCGTATATCTTTGCATTGAATTGACGTTTTTACACAGTTGCTTTTACTGCCAGTTACCATAATGTGACTTTCTCATTCACTTTCATGCCCTTGTTCTTGTCAAAACTATAAACTGAAAAGCTTTAAGAAAATTAAAAGAAATAAAAGCTTCGCCATTTCTAACTTGTACTTGGATTTTATCCTGGTTGCTGCCTGATGAGAGACAGGGGTTTTAATGTGGAGATCAGTGTGTATTTTAGGTTGCCTGGATGATGATAGGTCTCATCCACCAGACAAATCATCATAGTATTTGTCTGACACAACAAATGCAAATTCTATGCATGAGCACCGTCTGCCAAACACAGGCAGAAGAAATGGACCCTTGCTGTTAAAGGCAGCATCCTCACCTTTATGAGCTTTAGGTTTGACAGGACATCCCTACTCACAAGAGTCTATAGGATTGCTTCCAGCGCTTGAAATGCTGCTTGGTCATTTGGGTCTGTACAGAAACAAAGTTTTGCAGCTCTTGGATGGCAGTGACAGGAACAACGAGCCTTTGGCCAGCCTGGGTGGCTGAGGTGACAACTGGAGACAGCACTAGTGAGCAGCAAAGCTGCTCCCAAGCATTTTGAACTGCTGAGTGTGTGTTGAACTAAAACCCACGTGCCTGCTTTCTCTCTCCCTGCAGTTGCACAGGCTTGCAACTGTATGTCCCAAGGCAGCACTGTATGTCCCAACCCCAATAAGGGTTGCCTGTATGTCCCAAGGCAGCACTGCACAGAAGGTTCACCAAATGTCACAAAGCTGCTGTATTTCCCTGTCTGCACCAAGGCCCCCGATAAATCATTCCAGGCAGCAAGCAAATCCAGCTGTAGTGATGTCCCAGCAATTTGCCTGCACGTTGACTCCCTGAACTGTTTAATGTGAGGATATATCACAGATATCACAGATTATTCTGAGTTGGAAGGGACACACAAGGATCATTGAGTCCAACTCTTAAATGGCACCACTGCCTCCCTGGCAGGAATCGAACCCAGGTCTCCCACGTGAGAGGCGGGGACACTCAGCACTAAAGTGGATTTTTAAGCATTTCATTTTCAGCCAACAGGTTTTTCCTTCAAATACTGTGATCTCAGGGTGTGGTTTTGTTACTTACTTCTGCAAGAAAAAGCTTTCCTTCTTTTCCCAGGCTCTTACTTGTTGTCAAGGGCACAGTCCTGCTGCAATTTCAATTAAAAAATTAAATAAAAACCTCCAGTCATGGTTAAATCCCAAACAACTAAATCTCTATTTAGAATATACCAAATAAATAAATATAAATACTGCTTGTATTTATTCCAGTGCCTTCTTTTGCCTCTTCTTAACACTTGGCAGCAGCTGGTGCCTCAGCCTGCCACTGAGATCAATTTTCTCCCTCAGTTTCAACCCAACTGCTGCACAAGGCTCTTCCTCCATTTAACTGTTTAGGCAAATACTCACATAGCACTCAAGCAATTTGTTTACCTGTTTACAATTTATGAAAGGCAGGATGGCATCAGTGCAATTAAGCCAAAAGATCTGGTATGCTCCCACGTTTGTACATTTATGTTTTTGTCTGAAAAGCAGTGTCTCACAGCCTTTTGTGCTCTCTGCTGGTGATTTTCCCTTACTGGCACACACTGCTCTGTGCAGTAATTCCAGCTCCCCTCTGCAAAGGCCATCACCCTGGGGGAGGCAGAAAGCCAGCGACCTGGGCAGTAGAAGTAGTTGCAGGGTTAAGAGATCAGCTGCCCAGTCACCCAACTGTGTGGCATTCCTGTCTCCCTCTCCACGGTTTTGACTGCAGTGGAGGGTGCAGGATGAAACTGTGAGAAAAGTCAGTGGCAACTGGAGAGCTGAACCTTTATCTCCTCGTGATTCACTGGGGCCAGGAGGACACAGTGGGTTTGCCTAGTTTGAAAGTGATCAGGGGTCACCTGAGCCAGACTCTGTACAAAAGGGGGGTTATTTTTCTTGGAGGGGCAGGAGCTAAAAGCTGTGTCTTCTCTGTTTTCACTTGCTGTCTGTATTATAGTTTGGACGATGGGAGAATTCAGGAAAGAGGCAATAGAGTAGGGGTCAGTGCCTTTGTGGCTTGAATAGGATTCAGATTGACAACGTGCCCTCCAGGACAGCCTGGGCTGCTGCTGCACATAACGCATGGCTGTAGAACGAGACCTCAGCCAGTTCTGCCAAAAAAATATAAAAACCTAATCAAACGGGGTAATCATCCTCCACCATCAGGGTCCTGCAATATTATACAGAATGTAAAGAATGTGGTGAAAAGAAGCTCACCAGAGGAAAAAATAAGGATTCCAAAGCACAAACAAGTTCACTCTGCAATAAAGCAAAGATTTTTTTTTCCAACTTAGTTACATTTCATTAAGATATTTATTGATACTGTAAGTGAAGTGAGATGCAGAGTTATGAACATTTGGTGATTCCTATGAAGAAAAAAGAATGTTTGAAGTGCATCATGTAAATTTCCAGAAGCCAGAATTTTCCTACTTTGTAAAAATGCTTGTAGATTAAAAATACAACCACAAGAAAAAAACCCAGCAGATAATGAATAAAGGCAGCTTAATATATTATGAGGAGTTATCTGGTTTAAAGTTTCATATTTTGCAATAAAATCATACAAACTACATATATGCAGTGGAATAGATCTTTTCCTGCTCTCAGGGGCTGATAAAACATCCCTGCACTGCTTTTAGAAGACCAGAGCCGTAACTCTTGGTTTTGAGACGTTCTGGAGAAAATGCCAGACCCTGAAAAAGCCCCCACAAACCCACAACTTGCACTTACCATGGAAATGCCAGTCTTGCTGCATGATCCACTCAACAGCCACATCAGTGCTCACCACTTACTCTCCCCTAAAATAAAGGGCACTTACACATCCTTAGGGTTCACTGCATGAAGGAAAGATGGGAATGAAGGTCCACTGCTGGAGTATGCAATGCCTTCATCTGTAGCACAGATGTGGCGGAGACCAAGGGCAATTCCTCCTTCCCTGCTTCACAACAGCTTAGGCACTGCAGAAGTCATGCAATCCAAACAAGAACACTACTTTTGTACATATTCTTAAAAAGAATAAATATATTTGAGTTCAGAACTCTAACATTGCTCTTCCAGCAGTACCATGTGGCAACCAGGTGGTTTTTGTTTTTAGAACAGTATTTATTCACCTCCAGTAGCCCCTGGAGGAGTTTGATAGCTGCAGGAAGGTACTTAGCACACATCCCTGCAGCATTTTGAGGGACACAGGGATCACAGAGAGATGTTGTCTTTCTACTACTGTACATGGGACTGTCAGAACAGTTTCCAGAAGTGTAATGACAAAGTAGGAAGATCCTTTACACCTGATGGAGTGGAAGGATACTGATGAAAGTCAGAACTTAGAGATTTATGCAGATAAAATAATGTATGAACTGCCAGGCTGCCTTGGTTCCTCACCAATCTCTTGCACTTCAAGCCCTCTTGTAGATAATTCTGAGGTGCTGTTCCTAGAAAATGAAGGATGCAGTTTCAAATGATTGAAAGTTCAAGGCAGACGGTGTCCCAGCAGGAATTCCCCTTCCCTCACCCAGAACAGTGAGGTTACTGAGGGCATGGATAAGGAAGGGAAGCTATTTTTAAAGGGATGCTATTTTTCAGAAGGGTACAATCTGTGCAAAGAAACACTTACGGCCACAAGCTCCCTTTTCCCATCCGAAGGGGTGAGGATGAGGATATTGCTGGAATCATTTCACCATCACACCCACCTTCCCTGCAGGCATCCACAACCAAATACAGACTCTGCAAGTGCTAGAGCCCTGGTGCTCACTGCACACCGCATTAATCAAGAGCTGTTATTAATTAATGTTGTTAACAATTGTTAACCCAATTGTTTTTCCAGGTAATGTTAACTGTCCAGTCCACAACATACCATAGGTTCCCAAATTGCTGTGTCAGCAGGCTGCTGGCTGCTTTTGGTCCAATTTGTCAGCATTACTGTATTATTTCGCCTGCTAATTGATCACAAGACATTCAGGGACACTGGGCCAGGGAACTTTGGGTTCAGAAGGGCTTATGGGTATGGAAGAGAAAGTTACATTTTATTATTACATCCCCAAAATCCAGATCTGAGGAAACCAGCAAATGCCTCATTCACTTTGTGTCTCAACACCCTTTTATTCAAATTCCCAGACCCTTTGTGGCCTGAGAGAACAAAGGATCCTCTTCTTTGTATGTACAATTTGTGTCTAGGCTAGGACAGACCTCTGTCACCACCTCTGCCAAGGTGGTTCCTTTCCAGCCTGATTCTCAAAAGGAGTCATAGTCTTTCCCTACTTACCTCTCTCTCCTTTTGCAAGACCCGCACACCAATTAACCCATCAGCATGGAAGGAGATGATGGGGAATTAGGGGAACCAGCCAAGGGATCATACATGACACAGCTGGTGGGCATCTAAGGAGGATGCTGAACCCTACAAGGAAACACTAGTACTCATTTACAAACAGAACTCAGCATTTTTATTCTTTGATTGACTTCCTGCCAGGTTTGATATTTGCTACCACCAGAGAAGAGCGTAAAAACACAGTACAACATTGTTAACCAGTTAGGAAGGCTAGAAGGGAAAGCAAATCCCAGTACAATAGCAAGTGACTTAGTGGAGTTCATAAATTTTTTGAAACGGATCAGCAATGAAGCAATAAATATGCTGCTGCACTGAACCAACAACAGGACTTTCACTAAGTTTGTGGTTTATTGCATTACAGTTTAAAACTAAATGTTATCCATCATCATACATTCACCAACCAGGTAAATGACACTTTCGTATATGTTAAATGGCTAAAATTATGCAGAGTAGCCAAACTAGACTAGGACTAGTAGAGGTAGATATTGAATGGGCAGTGCCAGGCAGAAATATTTTGTGAAAGTACTTCTTTGTCTTTCTTTATGGACAGTTAACAGGTGTAACACTTCCAATTAAAACAAACATCTTAGGGAAGCTATTCTAAGATGCTATGGATTTTGCAGTAATATTTCTCTTGCAATATTCTTACAAACATTTTGATATATTTCCTCATAAACAGGACCATCTTTGTCCTCCAAATTTTCTGCCACAATTTACATGAAGACTAACATACAAAGCTAGAATCTTTGTGAACATACTACTATTTGCTTGTACCACTCTAAAAGCAATACACATTTACAGCTTCCTTGGCATGGGAAGACCGCATTTATAGTATTTACACCTTCACTCATCTTTCTAGTATAAAAAACCCTATTTTATATTTAATCTAAAATGGCATTTCTATTATGCCACTTCATTATAACTCACTTCAGCCTCCTTTTGCCAAGGTGCTCTATCAGTTGCTCCTTGGCATTCTCACTGCTGGCTGTATGTATGCTCCTGGGAAGAAGAGTCTCTGCCTGACACAGCCATTAAAACTGGTGTTTGTTGACTGCAGCTTTTAATTTCCAGGAAATAAAATCACGACAGCATGATCACAGATTTTGTAAAAGCATATGCCCTTTGCTCTTCACCACATCCCAAAACAGTTCACAACTGCAATGTCCCTGGAAGAAAGTCTTTCCCCAAGCTCAGCAACCACTTTCCTCTATCTAGAGCTTCAGCTTTGATTAATGAGCTTATACTCATTAATAATTGCTCAATTCAATTACTGTCTAGTTATACTACATTTGCACTGTTTTTCCTTCACAGAATCCCAAAGCAGTATGTTATCACACAAGTATAACTCTTACTCTTCCACACAGTTCAGGCTATTTTACATTACCACTTAGGTACAAATGGCATTTTAGAAGCAAAATTCCTCAGGGAAAAAGATTTCAAAACTAGCCAGTACAGAACACTTAGAAACTAACAGTCAAAGCAAGCACAAAAAGAGAAAAATAACATTTTAACTGGTGTATGTTGAGCTGGATTATTGTATTGAGTGGTTTAGTTGGCATTAGTGGCACATGTTCAAAGCACAACTGTGGTGACATGATGTGAGCACTGCAGAAATGATGGCACCTCTGCTCCAACCTTCAAAGGCACCATATTAGACAAAGATCTTCAGTGTTCTTATTTGAACTTGTTCACCTGATGCTGAAATTGTATTTACACCTCTGGCTTCTCAGGCCTGATCTCACCCTACCCTCATCTTTGTTTTCTTCTAGGAAGACACTGAGAATTCAATCTTGAAGGAGTAAGGTGCTGCACCAGCTTCCAGGGTCTACTGCTACAGCTGCAGCACCTCCAGACCTGGCAAAACAAATGCTAAAGGAAGATTTAACAGGCTAGTTATACACACCTCATCTAGTCCTAGAGAGCTCTCTGGGAAACTTGGAAATTTTTAACCATGCTAAAGGGAAAACAGAGAGACCATCTTCCTCCTGTGTTCTGGCTAACATAGCACAGATCAGGACACGAGTCCTCCCCTACAAACATGGAAATACTAAGACCTCAACTGAAAAAAACCCCAACCTGTAAATGTAGAGTGCAGAAGCTTTTAAGGCATTCAAGATGCAAAGAAATGAGTTACTGAATAGATAACACTGAGACAATTCTACCCCTTTGTTCACATGCATACCTGTATGCTCTGGTCTCTACATGGGGCAAAAGACCTCTTTCAGTTACTCACAATTTTAGGGCCACTTCTGACTCTGGCATTGTTTCATGCAATGCACATTTGCACCATCTACAGTCTCTCATCTAGAGAGAATTTGTTGTTTGAACTTCCCCTCCCATCCCCAACCCCTTCCTGGAGATAACCATGGCATGTCTAATCACCAGTGGCTCCAGTGATGGTGAAAGCATCTTTCCCCAGTGAAAATCATGAAGAATCAAACCCAAGATCATGTCAGGAGTAAGTCTACATTCTGACCATGACTGCAATCCCTGCTCACCTGCTCTGGCATCCAAGGACCAATGATTACAATTTTGGATCTCGGCATGCAGCACAATACTCTGCTACCACTTGACATCTCATTGAATTGGATTGTAACTTCATTTCCAGATCTTAAAACTTTTCCTCAGAAGTTAGCCCTGCACCTAACCGCTAGGATGTGAAGGAATAACAATTCCTTTGCTAATTAAAGAACCTTCATCTTTAGGTGAATTCTTGGTTTAGTTTCTTTTCCTGGGATTGCAGTCTTCTTGAAGGGGATGAGGAACCTCTTTAATCCAAAAGTATAACCTCTGAAGCACTAACAGGGGTTTTCAGGAAGGTTATGAAGTGTCTTTGGGGAAATCATAACAGATGGGAAGATTGAGGCTTCTGGAAGGCCCACTGAAATATCCTTTCTCACATTTGCATAATGACAGATAACAAGCAACTTCTTCATTTTAGTTCATCCATTTCAACGCAAAAAAAGGCAGTGAAAAAGAAATAATCCCATGTATAGGCAGCACCCAAAAACCCAGTACTTGACAAAAAAGAATCTGCTAGATGCAATTCACAATCTGGTAAGAGTGAACACTCATCTGCCTCCAGCTAAGCATCAGAAGCCAAGAAAACGGCAGCAATACTCAGAGGCAAGGCCAAAAGCTCGTAGCTTGTATAGGCAAGACTGAACCATCTTCAGTAGTTGCAGAAGACATGCAGTCCAAGTATCTCAGGCTGCAGAAACAACTGAGATTAAGACATACATACCAGAATCAAGTAAAGGCTCTGTAAGTACTCTAGTCCCTAAAAGCCCAGCGGGTTAAATGTACAAATACGGTAACACAACTTACATTTCTGACAGAAACTACACTGCAAACATACACAAGGATAGTCTAATAATGAAAAGTGGAGCTGAATATACAACAAAAATCTGTTCTTCTGACAGTTAAAAAATCTACAAACCCCAGTAAGTCTTCCGGGATTTCTTAACTGTACATGTCAATCACTGATTTCCATTGATGTGGAAGAGGAAGGCTGTGTATCCACACGAAAGATACTCTGTAACTCAACTCCTGCAGCAAAGAAGGCACTCACTTTGTAAGCTGTAGTTTATTTCTCCTCTTTTTTATATGATGAACCTACAAAAGAAAATATTTGAGCACTTATCTATATTATTAACACAGTAGACCTGTAGACTGAAGCTCGACTTGGAAAACAAAATTCAACCTAACATTGGTGGAACTTAAAAAGCCAAGTAGCAAAGCATTCTGTGTTATAGGACTTCCCAGACATTCAGTATTTACATATAATGCATTTGCACTTTATATTTGATGACCACCCATCAGCAGTGACATTGTTGGCATGATTGGACAGCACAGTAAGCCAACCCTGAGCTGCGCTCTAGCAAACCCATTCATTTTCGAAGTACAACATAGATTGGTTTAAATATTCACACAATTGTTTTTCAAAACGTTTTATTGCATTATATTTGGTACCTTATGTTTGACAAAGGAAATTACATCTGTAACTGCAGGAATAAGAAGCTGGTCTGTTATTGAAAAAAAATTTTGGGCCCCTTAAAAGTTACAAAGTCTTGGGCTTGCCTGAAACAACTGAGCAAGAAATATATTCTTAGAAATGTAGGGCTTCAAGTATTACAAACCTGTGACACTGTGGAAAAGTTCCAGAGGTATCTAAACTGCAGCACTTTTTTATATTTTTTTTTCTGCATAACATGAACAAGGCCTGCTGAGGTTTTAATCTATTAGTCTCTTGATCAGTCAAAATGGTAGTCAGGAGTTTTCCTCTTTGCAACTTCAAGCCATAGTATGTTCTCATTTTGTTTTCACTCTATGTGAAAAATGCATGCGATCTTCCTAATTAGTTGGTGCCACATCACAGTGCATAATTTTATTTGGTTCTTGCATTACAGTTTTAAAAAGCTTGGCCAACCCACGCTGATAAATTAATCTCAAGAACAGCAATGTTGACTCTCCCCTCCCCAAACCTCCCCTCCCTCCCCAAGTTTAACTCCAAGAGAGACCGTTTTAACTGGTTCCTTCGGTTAAAAACTGTGGTGCAAGAACACCAAACTGATCGTGTACAGTGAATTTCAGAGACACAACAAGCTTATTGAACACACTATGTTTCTTAATTCTGCTTGATATCCATATGTCCAAGCACCCTCAACATAGCACGTATGTTGCAGGTTTCTCTGTATATTCTGATTCACATTGCATACTTCCTATGGACACAATCATCCCCCGTATCAAAATCAGTCAGATGCTAAAGCCCCATCAACTCTTTGTGCTCAGTGAAAGAATCCAGTGCTAAAACAGCAGTTTTGCTGTCTGAGATAACAGTAATCTCACAAGACAAATTTAAAGTTAATATTTCTGCCACACACCTGCTCTGAGGGCCACACCCCTCCAGCTCTCACATAAATTAGTTTAAAAACATGGGTGGGTAGGTAGATAAGGAGAGGAGTCGTTTGCCTTTTTTTTTTTTTTTCAATTTTAGCAGCTTTTAATTTTTAAGAAACCGACCAACCTATAACCAGTAATATGTTAGATACTTTATATATATATTTTGTCAGCAGGATAAAAAAAAAAAGTAAAACTATTTGAAGGCAACGTTTGTTGGGGTTTTTTTTCCTTCTGTTCTTTGTGTAAATTAGAACAATTCAGCAGGTGCGTGACAAAAATATTATACACCAGATATGGTCCAACGTCATTTTTTTTCCAATAAAGTTGTTCATATTTCATTGGCCAGTTCTTCAGGTTCTGCAGAACTATCTCCATTAACTGTGATCTTCATATCCTCTTCATATCCAGGGGGCATGAAAGCCAAAGCATAAGGGAAAAGCTTATGACAATTTGCTCTGTAAGTTTCAGATGCTTCTTTACAGTCTCCAAGGCTACCGTCACATAAAGCTTCTAATACCTCCATACAAGTCTAAGTAAAGAGAAAAATAAAGAAGTGTTATGTTTTTTCAAACATTCAGCTGAACACTCACAAACCAGAAATACAATACTACAAAGAAAACAGACTCCAAGGATTGTTTACAGGTTTCGAACAGCAGTTTTGCTGTCTGAGATAACAGAAATCTTACAAGACAAATTTAAGTAGTATTTCTGCCACACATCTGCTGAGGGCTATCCACACACCTCCATTCAATATCAAAAGACATTTTAACTAGACGCAGCACGAAATACCAGTGTAGCCTGATGTAAAATAATGCGGTTTAAAAAGGGATCTGAAAACTACCTAGAAATCTTGACTGAAGCCGGTGAATCCAATTAAATAACTCTGATACACATTATCACATCCTTCAGATATATGCAGTTTCCTATCAATTTTTGCTCATGATTTAGAAGATAAAAAGTAGATTACTTGTGTGGTTTTTTTCTAAAACCAGTATTCCATTCATGAGAAACCAACCTACTGAGCTTCACTAAAGCCTGGCAGCACTTAACATCTGCCTGTGTTGTGTATGCAAACACCAGCATAGCAAGTCAGCCTTTTCCTACTCCTCTGACATTTGGTATAGCTTTTATGTCTTCTGTATATTGAGATTAAACTGCTCTGTCTTTCTGCTGGGGGGGTTATGAAGTTCTCTTCAACAGCCCCTTTTCCTCACATTTGCTCTTTGCTGATCTTTACTAGAACAAAACGTAATAAATATGATCTCTTTGCACACAAAACCAGCTTTCAACAAATGCCTCAACTCCTTCCAAGTATCAATTTTTAGGGCTTTTTCAATTCCCCATCTAGAAATTTTCAGTTTTCTTGAGTGCAGAGACATAAAGAGGACACAAAAAATACAGAAGTAATTTATAAAAAACTTCAGAAGAAAGGACATTTTATTCGTTCTCTGCTTTGTCAGGTAAAGTTCTCTGTAAGGTAAGCACGTGGTTGTGGGAGGAAAAAAGACCCTGTTTATTAATTCGTTATAAGAAACATGAAAATACAAAGAAAAATTACCTCTCTAAAATACTGTAAATTGCAAGTCAGAACTGACAAGTCTTCCCAAACGAAGGCTGGGGAATAGGGAAAGGACAATGGTGGCAGTGGTACAGAGAGATCAATCCATGACCACGAGAAAGGAGCAAAGATGCAAAATTTGGTAAGCTTTTCATTTAACTACACACACTAAGGCAAAAACATGCATATGCACCTTTTACTAAGCCTGAGGTAATCCCACAGCATGCAGAAAGTTGACTATGGAAAGCATTTGCAGAGTCTGGGCCACTCCTATGTCCACCTTTTTCTTGTGGACAGTCACCTCTGCGACAGCCAAAGCTCAGACACGTTACTGTCTTTCCTTATTGGGGAGCTAGAATCTTTTGGCATGTGAATTCTCTTGCATTTAGTAAGTTCTCCCACAACCTGTGGCAATAAAATGGTTTCTGCTCCTGCCTTTCTCTTATTATCATGAAACTAAGTTAATTTTGCAAAAAGGATGTTAAACATTTAAGTTCAGATGAACCTGACCCTCCTTTCTCTCACAACTCAACTTCCTTGCTGTAAGGCACAGCAATCATTTCAGCTTCCTCTTACCTCCAAAATTCACATAAAGTTTCCACAGACACATCAGAAGTTGTTTACAACTTATAAATATGTTACCTGAAGATTTCTGTTAATAAGGGATTCATCCAGGGTCATTGCCAGCTCCACTGCCCTTTTCTGACTGGAAGGATCTAAATAGTACATCATTTTGGCAGCTACAGGAAGAAAAATAAGTGGATGACAAAAAAACATTTTATAAACAAACACAGAATAGATCTAATATGACCAAGAGGTGGACTGAACTCTCCAGTGGCGGTTCAAAACAGAACCACTCTGAGCATAAAGCTTGTCACCTAATCTGGTTGGCAAAGCATTAAGACAAACATTCAGCAGGCATCAGAAATTACAACAGAGAGGGCACAGAGGTCCAAACATTTGTATTTCAGCAGCAACAAAGAGAAATTAAAGAAAACCACAGACAACCTGGCAATCATGTTGTCAGAAAAAACACAAACTGAGACAAGGGCACTCCTGCAGGAAAGAGCGATTGGTACATCACTGGTGCAGATACTGAGATACCGCTGCATGACAACCACAGAAAATATAGAAGCAGGGCAGAATGAGAATGAAATCAAAATACATACCTGATAACCTATGTGGCAGTGAGTCATAGTTCTTTTTAAGGAAAGCTTCATTGAAGTTCTTTGGATTAGTTGCTCCAAAAAGCCGATTCATTTCTTGGTTTAACACTGTTCTAACAGCATCAGGCAGATCCTTACTTTCAGATACTGCTCAATTGGAAAAAAAGAAGTTAACTGAGGTGGGCACAGGTAATCACAGTAAAGTATACTTTAAGAATTTTCATTTTTACATTATTAATATAATTGAAAAGTATCTGAAAAGATGCATGAAATTTGAAAAGACAAATAACAATCTGGTTGGAAAGAGCTTAAGTGCAACAAATGTTGTGGCGCTTAGGAAAAGCCAAAGCCTTTTTACACTAATCCACTTGTCCCCTTACTAATTACAATCTATTATGCTCAAAGATTGCTGCCATACAAGCACATTCTGTATCTAGTGTATCTAGCCCTATCAGAAAGGGAGACCTCTGGGGCAAGAGAAGGGAGAGAATCCTTCCAACCTTTTACCAAAAAGGACAGAATTCCAAGCCCTCTCCTTATATGCCAAGACAAACTGCCAGAAGAAAAGCCAGATTCCTCACTCTACAGTTTCCATTTCTTCACTCCCTCACTCTTTCAGGTTTCACCATACTACTTGCAGTTTTGAAGACTTACTAATACTGGAATTACTCCTAAATCCAGCTGCAGTCATAAGAAACATGTTTAATTTTAGCAGGATCAGTTGTTTAAAAAGCTTTCCAATACATGTACTAAATACAGTCATACCTTGGTGCATCATGCTTTTTTCATCGCTACCTCACTGAATAGTGAAAAATTTCCCCGCAAATCTGCCTCAGTGATTCGTGGAGTGATTTGCGGAGCTCCCCGGACGCCGCATGCACAGTGCCTCTGCTTTGCTGAGGGTGGCTCGGCCCTGCAGGGCGGGTGCGCAGTGCCTCCTGCTCTCTGGGGCCAGCCACAGATCACTCCCTTCTGAGTGCTGCAGCAGTTCCACGGCATTTATATGTAGTCCTGCAGCGCCATGCTGCAGTCCCTGACTGGCTGTTGCGTGTCTCCATGCCCAGTCCCTACAGTGGAAGGCTTACGCCACGGCATGCCTCAGGGTGTGCAGGGTGTTTTAGTCCTGCACAGGGAAGCACTAGTGCTGCCTGCCCGTGGTATGCCCCCAGGCAGCTGCTGAGACCCAGCACAGCACCACCACATATACAGCCAGAGTTGCCACTCCTGCAGTTGGGACTGGCACAAGTACATATCATAGCCGCTGCAGTTAAAGGGAAAGAAACTCCAATACCGATGCCACCCCCTGCCACAAGGGGCCCCAGGTGTCGCAGTGTTGCAAAGTTAAGGTTTCCCATGCTCCAAGAGTGCTGCCAGCACGGATCCGCACCAAACTGAGCCTGAGGACACCTGCCAACCCCCTTCCTCACCACAGCCCTGGAGCTTCCCCACCACAGCAGTGCAAGCAAACATGGTGGCAGCAGCATGGCCAAAAAGAAGCCCAGGGATTCTCCAGGGGTCTCCCTAGGCAGAAAGGGCTCATGCCCCTGTGCTGTGGGTGCCCCAGGGAAGGAGCAGAAAACACTCCCCAGTGCTCCTGACTGCCTGGGGGGTGGAGCGATGGGCGTGGCCCGTATTCATATTAATAATCCACAGCATTTCGCAGATTGGATGGTTTGCAAGACCCCCGAGACACCCATTCCTTGCAACTACGGAGGTATGACTGTATTTTGAATTAGTTGTACTAACAGTCTGGAAGCTAAAAATCAATGACTGTATGCAGGTTTGGCATAATCTGGAGGTGTGTACAGATGAAGTCCTATCAAACAGACACATACCACTGCTGAAGAGATGAATCATACACTCATGAAGCCAAGGATGACTAGAATCAATAGCAAAGGCTCTCTTCACAGACTGAAGCATCAGAAGGAACTTCTCTGCAAAAAATAAAAAAAGTGTTGGCAAACTTCAATAACCTGTGGTGGGAACTCACTACGTTGTGCTGCAGGAGTATTTAGTGTAAGAAACTAGAATAATCAGAAGAGATTGAAGCCAAGTGTACTGCAACAGCTACTTTTTCTAACATGAGTTTAATTAACTAGTGAATTAAGTGCATAATCACCAAATGTTCAAACTTTGTTTTATCACAGACTGCTCATGACTGGGGTGTCAGTCCAAGGAAAAGTTGTGTCTCAACAGGGACTGTCTTACCACATCTCATCAGTAATTTTTGCTGTAGTTCCAGTATACACCATCTCTATGAATCACAAATTACTTGGTTTCATTAGTTTTCTCACCTTTTCGAAAATAAATCTCGAAGGCAAAAAGATGTGTCTCTATTTTGTTCTTCACTAAATTCTTCAGGGGTGTTAAAAATTTAATGGCTTCTTCCAAAGGTGCTTCAACCTACAGAATCAAGGAAGTAAAGCACAATTAAGTTTAAACATATCAACTCTACAGTAAAAATTAGCTATTGCTAAGTCACATCAGAATTACTCTCTTAAGGCAGTGCATGAGATGCTTAGAACCTCTTCTGTTACAAATTTTGCATGTTTCACTCAATATTATTGGCTAAACACAGACTAAAAAGTCTTAAAATTTCTTTGTCATAGACACAAATCATATTTTCCTACAGAGAGACATGCCTTTGCCTTGCATCACGCATTAGTAGTGAACACAGCTGGAGTTGAACCTGCTCTGAAATGGGTAGTAGGGCTGCCCACGACAATCTACACACATGGGCACGAGGTGATGGTAAATGACTAACAAATGACCACAACATTCTGTTGATGTGAGCTTCAGACAGGTTCCCCAAGAGCTGGCAGGTAACAGTGACATTCCCAGCCAGGATACCAAGAGCAAACTGGAAGTAACAAGGTAACGACCAAGGTCTCCTGGTCTTAGCCAATGTAGTCCAGTAAATGGACAGCTTTGACACAAATTCTATGCATGGATTCTTTATAGACAGGTATCTTGGGGTTTGGGATTACTTCAACGGGAACTGCCTGCTGTCCTTTGTGGTTTTGTTTTTATGAACATAAACTACTTTCTAAGAAGCAGATACAAAGTTTCTTATGTGTCAATAAGTCACTCAGTCATGTTGAAGGGATATTTGCAATGAAGTGTAACTGAGCTGAAGACACGGATTTACACTTTCCTGCTAATCTTACACTACAGCACCTTCCATAAAAACAACTGCATCTGTTCTGTGTGCTGTTCATTTTAGACAGGTCACAGTGCACACAAACTATTTGGCACCTGTAATAAATCAGATTTCAAAGCTATGCCTTTAATGCCAAAGGTACACACCCAAAGAAGTTCAGGGGCAACCGCTTCAGGAAAATTGTTTGTAAATGACCAATTATATTAGAAACAGTACTGAGGAACCAACTAAATTTGAATGTGTCTATATCATAATTCCGATATAGACTTTGCAATATAATTATATATGATATCATATCAGTATCTTAAATACATAACTAGATTTGCCAAAGAAATACAGCTGCAACTATTCCCTATAATCTTAGAGACTTAGAGACATATTCGCGGCTGCCATATCCGCGTATTCAATTAATCGTGATTGGATTTTCAGTGAGTTGTGAGACAGCACACCTGCACAGAATGTCCCGGACCCCAGATTTTGCGGCCAGGAAGCACCAAAGGGCACTTCCTCTGCTTTAATGAGGTGCTACAGTGCGAGCCACACTCCCAGGACCATCCCTCCAGACCTTATTAGTGGAGGGTGCTTGGCTACAGGTGGAGAGTAGTTGAATATTCATGGGTTCAAAATCTTCACAGATTTCACAACTCGCAGGACCTGCCCAGACCTGCCCTCCAGCGAATTCTGGGGGATCACTGTAATACTCACTATATGTGTAATGTGAAAATAATGAGTACTGTATCTATGAGAACTTGGATACCACTACATTATTGATAAAAATTTTTCCAGGCCCTATATTTTCCTTATCTTTCCCTCAATTTTTTCAAGTGTTTTCCTGCTCCTTACAGGTACAGTTATACCCCATCAGTCGTGAAGAACGGGTCAGGCCACGGGTCTCGCAAAAAGCTAAACTCGCAAAGAAGTGCGGGTCATTAATATGCATGCAGGCCACGTTCATTGCTCCAATCCCCAGCTCGCTGGAGCGCTGTGGGCACTTTTCTGCTTCTACCCTCGGGCTCTCTGAGCACGGGGGAGCAAAGCGAACCATTTCTGAGCACCCTCTGACTCCGGAGGCCCCTCCCCCCCCCCGCCTCCAAGAATCCGCAGGCCAATCTGGGCCACCGCGACTACGTGCTCACAGCCTGAGCCCCGTGCCAGCAGCTGCGCCGGGATGCCCGTGCATGGGCTGGGAGGAGAGAGCAGTGGCATGGGGTTTGGGCAGTGGGCGTGTGGTCGCAGCGGCCCGGAGAGGTCCGTGAATTCTCCAGGGGGGCGGGGGGGAGTCTCCCGAGTCAGAAGGGGCTCGAAAACCTGGTTCCTGCCACCACGCATTCTCGCCATTCCTCTGCGGCAGGGAAGGGGTGCCCCGGGGGTTGGTATCGGAGTTTCCATCCCTTTAACATCCACCAGTCCTGGGAGAAGCAGCATTGCCCGTATGGTCTCAGAGGGCAGAGACAGCTGGCCCCTCCCAGCACACAGCGCTTGCCCCACCTCACTTGCCTCACTTTCTTGGGGCAGTTTCCTGGGTCAGGGACAGGGGCACGGTGTCGCCATTGCAAGCCCCCTCCCTGCAGGGCAGGGTGAGTCCCACCCCACAGGCATTGTGGCACTGCCCCTCGGCAGAGCAGAGGCACTGTGCATGCGTCGGCCAGGCAAACTCGCAGATGGCTGAATCAAAATTGCAAAAAATTTGCTTCGCGAATGGGTGGCGTTGTAATGGAGAGGTCGCAATGCAGCGGGGATTCACTGTATATATTTTAGCATGGTCTTCTGGGTCACGTCTTTATGTATCTTTACAGTATCTTTACAGTTCTCAATCCAGATCTCAAAATCATTCTCAGTCTAGACTACTGCTATGTAGTATTACTACATCTTATCTCATTTTTCCCCCCTCATTCAAAATAAATGCTAAAGCTTTCAGTGCTTCAATGTATCCTGTGGTTAATAACAAAGTAACATTTGGGGACATAAAAGAGCAAATGATAATCACCTTACATACAGAATAGAAAGACTTCCATCTGATCAACTAGAAATAGGGTATAATCAACAAGTTAGTGCAATATACACATGAAGATAATTCCATCTGTAGCAAATGCTAACACCTCCAATTGCTGCCTTTGAGAACTTGGCACAAAAGCTGGGATTTCCACAAGACTGACAGCGTATCTAACAAACCACCCCTAGAAAGAATTCTCTGTAACATGCTGTGTGAGAAGCCATGCCAAAATAAACAAGTTATCTGAATGGCTTGCAATTTTTATCTGTGCTTGCTGCAACTTCTGTAGCAATTTCTATGACTTTATTATTACTAGTAAGCACCTTTGCCAGTTTCTCCGGGATAAGTTCTTCTTTCGGTCCTCCAATTTCTTCATCATCGTCATCTTTCTTCTTTTTCTGATTCCTCTGTTGTTTCTCTTTCTCAGCATTCTTCTTCTCCTCCTCCAGCTGTGCTTTCTTTTGCGCTCTTCTCTGCTTATTTCGTAGCTTCTTTAGCTCCTTGTCAGACATATTTGCTGCACACACACAAAGGGTAAGATCAAACACTGGTGTTTAATAGTCTTAATCAGCTGTCAGACACCATCATCTTCCTTGAACTGTACCTACTAACAAGCAGCGCTGCCACTACCTTTGTAAAAGCTTATTAACTACTCCTAATTATTTTACAGTCTATGCTGCTGCTGTACAACTCACAAACTTCTTAGTGGAACCAGGGAACAGGAATTAAAACAACAGCATGCTGAAGGTGGTACAAAGTAATTACAGCACAACTCCACAAATCCAGCACCAGGAGTAGAAGTGCACACCAATACTCATGGATTTATTCCTGAGGCATTACATGTGTTTAATGATGTCATCAAATGGCCTAACGAAAATAAGGTGAAATAGTAACACTTTGGCATAGACAGTTCCAGCTTTGCTTCTGATGCCCTGCAGACATCTTACATTAGATTCATACTTGGATCCTCTCTTCCTTCCAATTAAGACATGGAGAATTAATTTAAAACACATCAGAAGTGGTTGCAATAAATTCTATTACACTTCCACTTGTCTTAACTTGTACTGGAAGCCACACAAATGAACTGAGACAAAATATTAAAACTTGAGAAATTCCCCTTGAAGGATTTGTGACCCTCTGTTCATACCATATGAGGTGTCCCAAGTCACTTAAGCTGCTCTCAAATCAGAGATGAGGGAAAAAATAAAATTAATGGATTTAAATATAATTTTTATATCATAAGCCAGAGGAGAGAAAATTTAAGATGCTAGTGAAATTTTTGCATACTGATAAAATGCAAGCACATCCACTTCAATCTGTTATTTCATAAACTGACCACTACAAGAATTCAGTGTTTTTCACAGCCACTCCCTAACACAAACACGTTTGCACTTAAGAATTACAACTCTCACTACAAACCCATCATTGTTTTATAATAACAAAAATCCCCTTCAATGTATTAGTTCAAGTTCCAGCAGAACTTCTACTTTTACAGGCAGTCAAATATACAATTTGCCTGATTTGTGTAACGTTTTATTTTTGGCTACTAAAGTTGACAATGCTCGATCTTCATAAAATATCCACTAATTAGTGAAACTGCACAATTCATAAAAATATGAAGATTGAATACCTGTATCAGCTTCATGTTCTTTATTTTCATCTGTTAAGGGATTATCGTGAAGTTTCAGATATATCTCTATGGCAATTCGTGCTGCTTTGAAGTAGAACGGATGCTGTCGAAGCACATCTTCTAGTTTTAACAAGTCCACATAAGACCTAAGG
This sequence comes from Pitta sordida, assembly GCA_013390025.1. NCBI lineage: Eukaryota > Metazoa > Chordata > Aves > Passeriformes > Pittidae > Pitta > Pitta sordida. Next base: position 67,288 of record WEKX01021748.1, read on the forward strand.
GTGATCTTCCTCATACAGTAAGTGTGAAAGTCAAACTGGTCATCCGTGATTTCTACAAAATGCTAACATGATATGACATAACATTATTTAGCCAGTATTAACAATCAGATACTAAACTGGATTTTTTATTTATACCCAAAGGAATAATTTAGTAAAAGCCTGCTGCTTTGACAAATACAACCTAACTATTAAAAATGTTAACAAAACACTCAAAAAATAAAGTCTAGTAAAAAGAACAGAAGGTATCTTTGATCAGAACCAAAATTCATCCATTTCAGTCTCTTAACAGTAACTACACTCTGATAACTTGCAGTTTAAGGAGCAAAGGTCCTACATTTGTTGTATTTAAACAGCACTTGAAGAGTTTTTCTTCTGTGAACTTCACTATTTTTAGTCAAAAGTGTAATTTTGACTTCCACTAAATACCATGACAATGAATTCCACACTTAAATCACACGTGGTATGAGAAAGTACTTCCTTTTGTTCAAGCTCTGCTTTCCTCATCATCACCCGATGTTCCTTTGGTTTTGTTTGAGAAGCAGTGAAAAGTCATTCTCCTCTTGAACATGTACTTAAAACCTCATACAACTTCATCCTAAACTCAGCTGTTAGTTGCCAAAGCAGAGGATAACACAGTAAGCATGACAAGCTAATTGCAGTCTCTTCATTTTGAGGTGACTCCACAGCATGTATTTTACCAGCACATTTTTAAGGAGGTGTGGTACTTTGATGTAAACAGTATGACAGATTTACATGATGGAAGGAAAGTATTTCTCTGGTCACTTAATTCCCCACGTGTCCTTTTGACTTCTGCTTCACACCAACAAAGAAGTTTTTGCAGAGCTGTCTATAATGGTTCCAGGACTTCTTTCCTGAGCAGAAATAATTAATGTAGGACCTTTTACTACCTATGTGTAGGCATTGAATTCTTCCTGGCCTTGTTCATGGTTTACACTGTTGAACATCTTATCACCCAGACTGCCCTTAGCAAAACTGGCACCTCTAAAAGATTTATAGAGGCACTGTTTATTATTCTTACAAAAGCTTCATGGAGGGTTTCTGAATTCAACATATTTGTCTATCATATTTTTCAGCTTTACTACACCTTTAATCAATTAATCCAATAAATAAATTAAACATAGTAACTTAATTCCTTAGCAATGTTTTTTTTTAGGATGGCCTAAGTTAGCACTTCATTTGCTGACCTCTTCTGATAACCAAGACAACTTAAAAGACTAGTAGTTTCTTACATGAATTCTTTTTAAAGGATTTGTGTTAAACTATGATCCTGGCAAGTCACAGAATGGTTTGGGTTGGAAAGGATCTAAAGGTCATCTATTTCCAACCCTCTGCCACAGGCAGAGACACCTTTCACTCGGTCAGGTTACTTTGACAACTCTTTCTAATCTGAGAATATTTCACAACCGAGTCCTCCTTGCAGAAAAGCAGCAATCTCTGTTTGAAGAGAAAAATTCAAAAGCCTCCTACCAAGTTCTGCTCTTTCAGCATTTTGTTTACACCCTCAGCTGTCTGGTCCTTTTTAAAGGCCCTAATATGCTTTAAAAAAACCAAATCCATTCCAATTTTTTTTTCAAGTTGTGCATCCAAATTTTGTTGTTTGCCTTGCTATGGATTTGCACTTAATATGCAACTATTCCTCCTTTATTAATGTAATATCTACATCAAGAAGACTTTGTGTTTCCAGTAACTTCATTTAAACTGTAGCTTAATAATTCTTTTTTAAGGAAAGGATAGTCAGTATTTTTGATTTTTTTGTTTTACAGTTATTGTCTACCACTAAAACAGTGTTTTAACAGCAACTATAACGAGGGGCTTGTCAGCTCAGCCATGTTACTCTTGGACTTAAAGCACACTTAGTTTGTACTCAAGTACCTATTTTTTAAAGACACTGCCAAAATTAAGATTACTTCTAAGAGTTTTCCTCTCTCTTTTGGATCTTCAAAACTTTATAAAATCTCTTCATAACACACAGTTTACAATGCCATTTTTAGGAGCACATGTAACTTTAGCAACTTGCCAGTAACCAACATGAAATGAAATCTCTCCTGAAGCTACCTGAAGAATACTCTTACTGTTCAGAAAAGAAACATATCAGCCCAGTAAACTCAGGCCAGCATTTTCCAAACTAGGCAGTTTAACTGGATACGTACTCTCTCAATTTCATGGCATTTTTTAAGTGCTTCTCCAAATTTGTTCATTGCTTTGTAAGCTTGAGCACATTCTGTCTGAAACCACATGCACTGCATCTCATTCAAGTTCTCTACTGCCGAGGTTCCTTCCTAAAAGCAAACACAGCATTATGCAAAAAGTAAATCTCATGCAATTAGTTGTTGACTCATATTTCTTTTTATCTTGTCCCAATTAAGTTCACCAATAAAGACGCTATCAAACACAACAGCCAATCTCAGAACCGAGCCCTGAAAGTTGGAAGTGACACAGTTAAGATGGACTTGCTTTGTTCATTAATTTGAACAAACGATAAAAATCTTTGACATTTATCGGGAGTGTCAAAGACACAATGAAGAGTCTGGTAGTGACCATTTAACTGTGTCAGCTCCTCAGCTTTAGGATAGGTGAGACCTTCGTTCAGTGTTTTTAACACTGTGTTCACATAAATAACATGCTGCACCATGAAAAAATGGCAGGAAAACATTTAGCAAATGGCAAGACACTGACAGCTGCAGGAAAGCCTGCAGGAATTTTTTTCGCTTATCTAAAACTGCCATCTGTATCTTCCAAAGAACTGCTGACTCAGCTAAGTGTACTCACTGACAGTAGTAGTAGATTATTTCTTATGTGATGAGAACTAGAGATATTGGCAAGGCAAAAGGAATACTGTTAACTCTGACATGGTCTGGCTCAAAAAAGAAGACTACAGCTGTCTTTCAAATCTGGGATTTATATATACTTGCACAGATCTGTAGAGCTTAGCAATGAAAGAGAAAGGCAGTGCTCAAATCAGCCTGATTTAAGCTGTTAAATTGAAGAAAAACATCAGCTCCATTTTCATTGTGCTTAATTTAGGTCTCCTTTAATGTTTTTTTTTTTCATTAAGAAGCTTGTTTTTGGGCATTAGATGTAAGATCAAAACACAAAGATTCTACAGAGCAACATCATCAAATCACATTTTTCAAGTTCAGTTTTGGTTAATTGGTATGCTTCCTTTTTAACATCAACTTAAAGCTGCTTAAGGCATTGAGGGAGGTCAAATAACCTAAATTTATGTTAGAATTGCAACAAAAACCCCACATAAAGTTACTGAACAGAAACAGAACTTCTCCTCCTCTCATGTTTGCCTGTACACATTTCAAGAAGATCCCTCAGATTTCCCCCTATATTGACAAATAGTCTGGAAAGACTTGACCAAGCTGTTTTGACTTTCAGTTACAAAGGGATAACAGCAAGAGAAGTAAATTACAGTAACTAATCTGTGTGACCCTCAAGCCTATCCAAATGAGTTACTGCAGGGACAAAAGTGATGCATGAAATTAAGCAATCTGCAGCATGGAAAAATAAGCTCATAGAAAAATAATAGATAGAACATGCAGCTTCCCTTCATCATTGTTAAACATGGCCTTAGGGATGCAAGCTTGTTCACACAAGAAAGACACCGCAGGAAATCCTCTCACCTGGTAGTCACACAAAAAATTATGTTCCAAGAGAAGTAACTTACTACCATTAGGAAAAAAACCCCAACTTAACAAAAGACATGGGTAACTTGACAAGATCTTGCAAGCATCCCACAGATTCAACATTAAACCCAGAGATTATTGGGAAAAAATGATTGTCTGGGAAGTTCTCCCAACAACATGCATGCAGTACTTTTCCTACATGGCAAAAATAACCAAATGCAAGCTTTGTAGAGTTTTCACTTAATACTACGGAATCATGCTTATCCAAGATTAACTCAAACACTGCTATGGACTACCACAAGTGAAGCAAGCAATCATAGCTGCTCTGAAACAGAACTTAAAGTTGTTATAGTAAGGGCGAGTGCAAAGTTAAAATACAAAGTTATTNAAGTTAAAACACGAAGTTATTCCACAAGGGATTAGACCTATGTTATTCAAAAGAGCTACAGTTAAATGCAACAAACCCGTGTAAACTTAGAACACATTTCTTCTGCTTCTTTAATGGAGTTTGCTTTCAACATGTATTTTGCACATTTGGAGTTGATAAATCTGTCTGCTGTGTCCAAAGCCTGAGCCTCATCCATCCACCTTGCAGCTTCTTTAATATTTCCAGCATGCTAAAGAGATAGAAATTCAAGTCAGATTCAATAATTATAAAACA
>WEKX01021749.1:6448-25414 GCA_013390025.1 Pitta sordida
TAACTCATTCTATGTAATAGCTGCTATGTTTATATCTCATTACCCAATTCATTCAGAATATTAGGCCTCGAGGGGTAATAAAGGCTTATCACAGTCTCACAATACATATTAAAACAGACAACAAATCCTTAATGTTGTGAAACCTCTTATTAATTTTTTGAGGTCAGCCTATCGTGATGCAATCAAGATTACGACCACTACATACAAACCCATTGAGAACAAGGTTTTAAGGTATTGATTCTCCAACTATTACTCCTTTTGGTTGGGGGAAAAAAAAAGAAAAAAGATATATCTATTATTCAATGACACACTAGAAGAATCATAGAATATGGAATATTGAATGGGAACCTCAAGGATCATCTGGTCCAAACTTTCTTGGCAAAAGCAGAGTCCAGAGAAGATGGCCCAGCATACCTGGGTCTTAAAAGGAACACGCACGTGTGTGGAACACACACCACTGTGGGAAATCCACCACTTCTCCTGGAAGATTTTTCCAAGAGCTGATTGTTTTCACTGTGAAAAATTTTCCTCATGTCCAACTCAAATTTCCCAAGGAGTAACTTATACCCATTATGCCTCAAAATTTCCTTGGTACTCATCATAGAAAGGAGCCTTCAACATATTTGTAACCATTGGAATAATGGAATAAGGTTTCCTCTAAATCTTCTTTTCTCAAAATTGAACAAACCCAACTCTCTTGCCCTTTCCACACATGACAGGCATCTCAGTCCTTTGATCTCCCTGACCCATCTTTGGGCCCTCTCCAACCTGTCCACATCTTATTGTGTAGTGGGGAACAAAACAGGACACAGTATTCCAGCAACTAGTAGTAGCTGCTAAAGAGATTTTCCGTTTGTGGAGGTGCTGGTGTCCATTTTCATGGCTTCTTGCAGTGAATATGGAAATCCAATGCTTTATGCATCCTTGGCAAGTTTAATCAGGGTGAAATGGTGTGTTGTTGGTTTCAGAATGTTTTGTATATACTTCTGCTTAAAAAGCCATAGAGAATTATGAGGTATTTGTGGGTTTTTTAATATGGGTTACACCTGAGAGAAGCTGAAGCGGCACAGGCAGAATTCATTAGTACAATAGTGCTCTAACTGTGACAGAGACCTTCTTGTGGGGTCTTATTTTAAGTGAGTTTTTTTCCCTAACAGTCACTAAAGTACTGCATAAAAATATAATAAGTATGCAGCAGTGGTGTAATTCAGGGAATAAACCAGAAAATATGCATTACCTTAGTTAATGTAAACTCTTCTGACTCTTTCTCTGGCAGGACTTAGTAATTCAAAGTGATTAAATTAAATTGTTTTTATATCTTTCTAATAAAGAAAGAGTATATACAGCCCTGTTCCCTCAGTATAGGCTGTGATTTTATTACCTAGCTTGGTTCTCACTTATAATTAGCCTTTTTGGTTCTCAATGATCTGTGAATAAAATCTGAGATGTTCCAGTTTATGTTAAGGAGGCCACACTTACAAGTGAAATGCATTCAATTTTATGAGGAAGTGGTGAAGATTATGCTTTCACTGTATTTGAAGTGCAAAATAAACAGCCGGATATGGATAATCAGGATTCCTTTGTGTCCTATGTTAATGAGTATTGACAGCTCCCAGCCTTATTATTATGATTCGTCAGACTATCATTTTTTCTCTTTTTTTTTTCCTCTATATTAGAGCTCTGGGATCCTAAGTTTCTCATGCAGATTCCTAGAAATAAAACAACGATATATGAGCTCAAGAGTTTTATATCACAATGTGAACATGTAGGAACGGGTGGGAAGAATGACAAGGAAGAAGATAATTTTTTTCTCTATGCTTTTCATATATGTGGCAACTTGTGAACACAAATCATAGTATATTTTAATACACAAGTTGCATATACAGAATGTTGGTCTTTTTTATATGTTTTCAGTGCAATTTTATATTTTATCTTCTAGAAACATTCATATTAAAAGAATGCTTTGTATTTTCAACTACTTAATGACATTCCCTTGAGTTATAATTTACAAATTTATGTTATGTGTGGTGGGATCATTAAGACGGGTTCTGTAAAAAATGGCGTAAAGTTAAACCTCCAGCCAAAAGACTTCATGATATAAAAGATAAGTTTCTTAAGATAAATGAAGAAACAGATTGGGACTGAAGAAATGGGCAAAAATAAGATTTTTAACATTTTCTGCCTGATGTATAATTCATAAGAGCATTTCCTTTCACAACTAGGCTTTCCTAGGGCAATGCCAACAGTATTACTTAGAAAAGAATGAATTGTTCACATAAGTAAGTTTTATACATTTACATTCATATCCTGTATAATAACCTAAAAATATTTTAAGCCATGTGTGTAGGATCCATGAAATTACCTTTCACTTCTGGAGACTGAGAACTGTGTGATATCATTATATGTAGTAACACTGCATGTTGTTTAGACTTGCTTTATCTTTACTGGTCATTTATCTGCAACTGAAAAAATTGGCACAATTGTCTCTCTGCACACATTGGAGACCTTTATAACAGCTAGTGCTGCCTCGGAAAATTTGTGTGGAAAAGTTTCTATGAGCACTAAAGTTCAGTGAGATTGAAAAAATATATGTTTATATCCCCTAAACTGCCTTTTAAGAAAGACTATTCAGACAGTGCAAGTCAAAAATGGACTCGTATAACACGGGTAATGAAGTGTACCCTTCTTCCTTTCACTGATGTAAATTGGAAAAGGCTTGGTTTAATATACTTTCTTTTTCTCCTCCTGGAAATTTTATTCCATAAAGAAGCAATCTAGGTCAGCCTCCTACTGGTGTACCAATTAACAGGACTTGTCCATTATATTTATTATCCCTCTGCAAGGTGTCAGACTTTAGAACTTTAGAACTAGCAAAAACAGTATGACCTCAATTTACAGAAAATTGTGGAGTGTGAATGTTCTTTATTTTTTTTCCATTAACTTACTCCTCACTTTCCTTTAAAATGAATTAAAGTATTGCTGAATTTAAAAAATATCGAGATTTTGCTATTTCCTGTGCAGTTTGATGGTCCCATTTTGCATTTTCAGTGACCTTCACAATAGTTCAATGTTCTAATAAGTACTGAAGGTCTTTTTAGTTAAGAAGCATTCATATTGAGCACTTCAGTAGAAACCTGTTTTGCCAGAGTTTCCACCTTTTTTTTTCCCTTACTCTAATTGATAGAAATCACAGCACTGAATTGTGCCTTTGTTCCTCATACCTGCTTTAAAAAGAGGTAACACACCCTTGATCACCATGATACTCAAAGTAGTGAATGGAAATATTTTCACAAAGTACACTTCAAGGGTATGGTTTGAAAGAAAAAGGATTCATTTGTGATCTTGATTTAATGGTGGTAATACAGATGTCTGCGCTGAAAAATAAACTACATAGAGCTGAAAACACACTGAAGAGCTGAGTTTCCATAGAACCTAGATAAACTACAGTGTCAGTTCTTCATAAAGCATAGTGAGAAGAAGGGGAAAATCTTAAACTTGTGTATTATTTCAGAAACACGTGGGAGTTAATGCAAGTTGGCATTATTCTGTCCTCAATACATACATTTTTAGAGGGGTTTATAAATGTGAATATTTATAAATGGGTCTTTAATTTTTGTCCATTTATCTTATAAGCAGGATGACACACTATCTTCTCTGAAAGTGCTAATGGAATAGAAAATTCATAAAGCACTGGGTATTTTCTATGTGTAATACTCAAGGGTTCCAAACAAATGCTTGCTTATAAACACCAGAAAAAATACCAGGCATTAAGAAAAATTATTTAAAAATTATTTCAAAGCAATTCTAGAATGTACTCACAGTAAACATGGGAGTTACTTAGAGTTTCATAATTTTGTGAAGAAAAAAATCCTCAGATATTACAAAAAGAAAATAATAATTTTCTTGTAATAATAATCCCAGGAAAGGTTTGATTGACTCAGGAGAAACTGGAACTTTTTAAACAAAGCAGAAGAGTAGTTCTGACACACATACACAAAGGAAGAAAAAAAAAAAAGGTCTGTCGTGCTTATCACAGACCTGTGCACATGCAGCGGCCTCAAGTGAAACTTGGAACAGTTCTGCGGGCTATCTGTCCAAATGAGATTTTTACATTCTGCCGATGTGTGGCTAAGAGTGTTAGTGCTATGGGATGAAGACCTTTGACAATACAATTCATTGTAATTCTGGGAGTGTCGAATGGCTAACAAAAGCAGGGAGAAAATAAAGGCGGAGAAAATAAAGGCAGACAAAAGAAATGCATAAATACTAATAACTCAGAGGTGACCTCATTGCTGTTTACAACTATCTGAAGGGAGGTTGCAGTCAGGTGGGTGTAAATCTCTTCTCTCAAGCTGCCAGCACCAGAACAAGAGGACATGGCCTTAAGCTGCGCTAGGGGAGGTTTAGGCTGGATGTTAGGAAGAGCTTTTTCACAGGGAGAGTGATCTCTCACTGGAATGGTCTACCCAGGGAGGTGGTGGAGTCACCATCCCTGGAGATATTTAAGAAAAGACTGGATGACGAACTCAGTGACATGGTCCAGATGATGGGAGGCTTGGATGAGTGGAGTGTGGCGCCCGTGGCTCCAGGTTTGTGGGTTCAGTCCCTGGGTGGGCACTCACATGGGAGTTGGACTAGATAGTCAATTTTGACTAAATAGACCAACTTGTCCTAGCTGGGCTTGTGGGTCCCTTCCAACTCAGAATAATCTGTGAACCTCTGAACCTGTAATACTGAATGGAAATATATCAATACTAGTACTAAAATACCAAAAGTGTTAAGTCATTTGCACTGCAATGCAACTTTCAAATGGCAAAAATCACTCCAGTATTAACACTTAGAACAGTTCTGCCCTCTTCAACATTACTGCAACAGCCAGTAGAGTATTAGTTACTGGTACAGTATCAGGTCCTCCATTTCTTCAGCTGTACTATCAGTGGGAACTTCCTTTACTTCTACAGTATGGATTTTGCATGTGTTCAAGGATATACTGGAAATACCAGTGCATCCATTACCTATGATCGCAGCTGGCAACCACTGTTTTGCTTCTCTTTACACCATTTTTAAGCTACATGGTTTACACAATTTTTTGAGTGAAAAATGTATTTGTTAGGTAAGCACCAGTGGAGTACTTAGATAGGTTTCACAGATCACTTGGAAGAGTCTGGTAGGAACTATGGGATACAAAAGCTGTATTTCTCCTGAGATCCAGAAAGTCAGGGCAGTTTTCATACTTTGCAAAGAACTGCTAAGTTTCCACCTCTCTTTAAGCAGACAAATGGAAAAAGAAATTCCTTTCATTTTGACTCCTCAGAGACCTTTTCAAGTTATAACTAAAGCTTTTTAAACAGGAGATGTGTTTTCTGGCAGTATGTATGCATGTAATTGGGTGCAAACACTGTGGGTGCAAACTCATACTCTGACCATAGCTTGCACTTGAAAAGGTTAGGGTTGATTTCTTGTTTGTCCCCATTTTCCCCAAATCATTTGAAGATTTTTCCTCAGTTTGTTTGTAAAACCCACATTAATTGGTAAAGGTTGTTTTCAGCAATTCGTGTAATTTGGAATTTCCTAATCTGACGGGTCATCACTGCAAGATGTTATGCCTAGTTACTTCTGTTCGATACTATTATGTGATATGGCTGGTGATATTGCATCAACCCAACAAAATTGAAAAACAAATGGGTTACTGAGCACTCTAGTCAACAGTTTGGAACAAAAAAAAAAATCTCTCTTCAACCTCTATCTGTTCAGAGGAATTAAACACCGGCTATGCTGCTTAAAGTGGAGGGAAGGTTTTTTTCTAGGACTGCTGAGTAGCAAGAATTGTCATGTGTGACAGGTTTATAATAACTCTAGACAGAGAAACCGTAAGAAGAAATTTTATTCAGGCAAAGTAAAATTCATTGAAAATACTTACATGTTGTTTGATCCACAGTAGTTATCTGTCACTTAGTTAACTCTGAAATGTACCATTAGCAGAATTTGTTAAAGTTTTATCATTTCAATTTAGTGCTGCACATAAGGCTAGTGAAAGTTATATGCTGAAGCTACTTTTCAAAGGATTTTTCCTAAATTAAATTTTCCTTCAAAAGTATCTCCTTTTCTTCAAAGACAAAAGGAAAAAAACAGTCAGTGAAAAGTTGAAAACTGAAAAGATTTCAGCCAAATTTTAAAAACATTTTGGACAAAATCTTTCTATACCTATCAAACTGTACTCAGTCTGAGATGGCTAGTGAACATTTTCCACAGAAATTAATGACTAGAAACTTGGGGGTTGCTTTACTTTTATTAATACATGCCCCAGGGTGAAATACTTCCAATGGGATGGAAAAACAATACCAGATTCGTCTTCCAATTAGCACTATCTAGGTGTCACCTACTGTCTAGAGAACACAACCCAGAAACTAAGGGCAATTACAGGCTGAAACATTCCCTCCATTTTCAGACTAGGCAGCTGAATACGACAAGATCTGCAACAACTTAGAAGCAATTCCATGAGAGCTAAGAATATGACTCCAAAGCATGTAGCACTAATATAAGCCCTGTAATTACCTGTCAGGTCAGAATGAGCACTTCCAAAACCTGGAAAGAGATTCAACAAAAGTATGATTCTTGAAGGATTAGGGTAAAGGATGAAGTAAGATTATGGCAAAGATTTCTAACTGATAATCACTATGGTTTCTCATAAGCCTTTATCACCAATAAAAGATACAGAAAAGAAAGCATTTGTATCTTTGTTATGCATCAGTAACATATTCACAATTCAATGGGGAATACGTATTTTCTAAATGGCTGAATTAGTCTATTCTTTTTATCATGAATAATCAAAAAGAATAGGGCACTGAGTGAATAAATTCATTGACTGTCATATAAATTATGTTTGTGTCCTTGAAAATCTGATTTTTTCTTTTCTAGTGGTGATAATCTACTATTTGGTAATACATATCAAGATACTATGTTTGCAGTGGGAACTCACAGATGGAATGAACTCACATTGAATGGGACGGTAAGGTTGCATACAAAATGCATTGTACAAATGGACTCTGAAACACTGAGCTGTAAGGAATCAAAATTTAAATGTGCTACTTTGCTGTGGGAGATACAGGCAACTAGAGAAGCAAAGGTTCAGCACCTCTAAGATAAAGAGTTTAAAAATCTATGATTACTTCTGTAATTTAGAGTAATCATTCTTACGTCTTTCAAAATTATTCTACCTTACATGAAATGAGGTATAATAAACTGAACATTAAAAAGACAATTGCAGGCTGCATGTATTAAATGGGTACAACTCAGGGAAAACTTACAAAAATACTTTTTTTTTAACCCTGTGGGTTGAAAGAGACAGGATACCTCTGAGATCCTTTCAAGATCAGCAGAAAAACTCAGAGAAGATAAGTACATGAACAGCAGTTCTCTTGTAATGACAGCAAAGCTCAGTCTTCCCAAATCTGACACTCTTCTCAGGTTCACAGGTTATTCTGAGTTGGAAGGGACCCACAGGATCATCTAGTCCAACTCCAAAGGAAATGCCCATCCAGGGATGAGGCCCACAAACATGGAACCACGGGCACCACGGTCCATCCATCCAAGCCTCCCACTATCTAGGCCATGTCGCTGAGCTCCTAATCCAGTCTTCTCTTAAACACCTCCAGGGATGGCAACTCCATCACCTCCCTGGGCAGACCATTCCAATGAGAGATCACTCTCTCTGTGGAAAAACTCTTCCTAACATCCAGTCTAAACCTCCCCTAGTGTAGTTTAAGGCTGTATCCTCTTGTTCTGGTGTCATCAGCCCCATACATTCAGACCCATAGTGCTGAAGGGCGATGAAGTTTATGTCAACACTAAATATGTGGAGTCATCAGACTGTATTAACCATTCAGCAGTGTCATGGCCTATGGTATTGCTTAGGACACAGTGGGGTTGTAACGTAATGTCGTAATAAAAAACTGTGGAGTTCACATTACCTGAAGAAACATTCTTTCTATCTGCTTACAAGTGATTTGAAGACATAGAAACTTAAAGATTTTTGTGAGGTATGTGGAAAATTTAGATTTAGAAAATTAATAATTTGAGGGGGGCTTGTTAGGCCAGAGAGAGACTGAAACTTAAGGTTGAATATTGTCAGTCTATTTTCTCAGTTCACAGTATAGAACTGTAAACAGAAAGGGATTTAGTCAAAACACAGAGCAAAAGAAGAAAGATAACAAGAATTCCACTAGGGAAAGAATCCAAATATTAGAACACAACTTGAGCTGATTGGTCGAAGGCTTAAAGCAAAGCATAATTCTGTGATGTAATGGTGATTAGATGAATATTCACTAGGTGTTTGTGCATATGTATTAAGAAGTTGTATTAAGGAGTTGTACTTAAGAGGTGGTAGAGCTGAGGCAAGGCCTTTTGGCCTTTTGGCCTTTTGGTGCTCAGGAGGGCAGGGGAAATCTTAACTGTTTTTTTCCTTGTTCCCAAGGGCAAAAATATATCTTCCTACAGCTTTCAAGCACCCTTGAGTCCTGTAACTGATTTGCCTTAAATCACATTTAATATTCAGTGAATGAATAATAAAAAATCCATTATGTAATAATGAGACTTTCCCTTTGAGGAAATGCAAAGGAACTCTAAGAATTCAGATACAGTATATATTTTAGGCCCCCTAACAAGAAAAATATCACCTTCAGGGCCCGCACAGTACCGAAGAGTGTAACTTTTTCTCTGGTCTTATAGAAAGTAGAGGCATAGTGTATACATATTGTAGTATAACATAAAACCTAGCATTTGACATCTACCTTTTATTTGGCAACGACAAAAAAAATAATTTTGAAATTAAAATAAATTTAAAGTAAAATAAAAAAAATTAAAATAAGTTTAAGATATCTTATATGTTATTTATTGGTTTGTAAAGATAATTCCACAGTGTAAATAAACCATGCAAAATAAGACCACTGCAACAAATCATAGTGGATTTTTTGTTTGGTTGATTGGTTGAGTTGGTTTTTTGTTTTGTTTTGAGTGTCAAAATGACTATCACAAGAACATAGGTTTTACAACCTTAAGTGAACCTAACACAACCTCACAAACAAAGGATGGACTTGATGATTTCAGAGGTGTTTTCCAACCTAATTGATTCTGTGATTATGTGATTCTGTGACTCTATGAAATAGACTATAGGGCAGGTATCCTAGTTTTGGTTCTGCTGAGGGACCTTCTGACCTGCTGAGGGACCTTCTGTGTCTTTCATTTTATACAGTCCATAAATTAACCAGTAATATTGAACTCTTTGTAAAAGATGAGAACAGCTGTTGGAGGAGGAAAGACACCTAAATGGAAGATATGGTTACTATTACCTGAATGTGTAATTTTTATTTCATATCCGTTGCATCCATGTCATTAACTCTAGGACAAATACTATGATTTTATATATGGAAGTTTTGTGGTGACCACATGCATTCTGAAGGAATTATGATACTCCTTCACAGCCTCACTTTTTCTTCCCTTGTCCTGTATTGTACATAAACAGCAGGGAACCAGGTAGTAGTTTGACCTGACAGCATAAAGTATATCACCAAGTCAACCGACTTATTGTTAAATTTGTTATCAAATATGCCCTCAAAAGCCAGATTTCAGCAAGGTTTGCAGTGCATACATCTAAGTAGGAAGATAGAGCAGCACTGTTCCCTGAAATAAAAGGGGAAACATAGAACTGAGGATGCAATCCCCTTTCATTTTTTCATGGTGAAAAGCAACAAGGAATGCAAGGTAATGCTTCCACAAAGAAATTGTTTTGTCAAGTGTTTCTACCCAAACATTTAATCTAGCTCACAAAATTATGTACAAAATCACTAGTATTAGTGAAATAAGTGGAAAATTGTTAGTAGAATAAGTAATCCGAGAACTTCTTTCAGTCCTCTTTTTCACTCTTCACAGCCCTTCTTTGACAAGTATATGCAGACTGCTTGTTATTCCAATTTATGTCTAAATGAGAGTTGAAGGTTATGCATAATCCAATGCAACTATGAAATTTCTCTTCTTCCACATTTATCCTACAGAAGTTAGATAGTAAAATATTTCATACTTTTATTTCTAGAAAGCATTTATCATACTTTTGGATACTATTATTATAAAAGGAAACAAAAAGTCCAAACTGAAACTGTAGTGAGACATTTTCCTAGATGTGAACATAATCCTCAGAGATCCAATCCTGAAAACCATTTCTGGAAAAATAATCCAGCTCAAGGTCAGTAAGAATGAGTATTACATAGCAGTTGCATGTGTCTTCTTGTTAGAATAAAATGTAAGACAATCGCTAGTACAGTTAACAGTGAGATAAATTGTTGAATCAATTTTCTTGGGGATCAAGAACCGGCATTTCCATTACTTTAAATAAAGCAACAGACACTGATATGTGCTCTATCTGCTGAAACTTGTCACTTGTATTAACTAAATACGTTGAAGGTAAAATAATTGTGTCCTCTTCAACTTCTATGTTTAAAGAACTGTAAAAGAAATCACAAAGGTATATAAAGCAAATCCAAGGTGTTACCTATGAGAATACTTGTCTAATCAGCTTAAATGACACTACATTCATAGTGTACAGCATCTGTGGCAATAGCAGGTATTATTCTACATTTTTTAAGTTTATCTTTACCACTATCTCACATGTTTGGCTTTTATTCATTATGAAGTGAGGAACAGTTTATTTTAAGATTGGCAATCTTAATTAATTAATCTCTTGACTGCCTCAGTGACTTTTTTACATGAATTTAATGTATTTGTCACAATCTGTGAGATTGTAAGTGTCCTATCATTCTGACAGGTCTTTTCAGATGTCATGCTTTAGATTTAGGCATTTCAGGGGAGGGTATTGTACATCTCCTTTTATTGACAGCCACAGTACAACCAGCACCCCAGCAATGCTGATTTTGTCTGAAAATACAACTTTTCAAAATGTTATTATGATCCAGTTTAGCATACTTATAAAATTAACATTAATTCTTATATAATACAACTTATACTGGAGATCACTCTATTTCAAGACTGTCCACAACAATGGATTCTGGTGCATCCTGGGAAGTTACTGACTGGAAGACATTGTCTCAAGAATCATTGGTGCAAGCCATCAGGACCAAGAAGTGAATGGCAAAATAACTTGGTAATATCGGAAAGCAGAATCAAACAATGCAAACAAATTAGCAGCTGAGCTAGACAAAATATTTATTGAAATAGATTATTAAAGAAATAAAGTCTTTCTTTGCCCTGGTAGTACATTGTTCACACTGGTCATGATTAGCTATGAGTCTGTTCATTGTCTTCAGCTGTTCAATAACAGGCTCATGAGAACACCTTTTAATCTACAGTACACTGATGTGTGGTTTCTACTATACTAAATATTTGTTATTCACTGAACTTACATAAGACAAGTTACATATATGCTGTTTCCTCTCTCCTCTGAGAAATGGAGTATATCAAGGATCTAGTTATAGATTTCTTATTCTGTGTCAAATTGTGCACATACACTAGCAACACTTAAAAGATCACTGGTGGTATTTTAAACTCTGCCAACTTGCAGCAGCTCTCTGAGAATCTTTGCTGAGTTGGTAAAAGCCCAAGAGCAGCATGTGTTGACCAAGCTTTGCAGCTGCAGCCAGAACTGAGAATGGGAATGGTATAGTAGCTAACTACGTGAAATCTATATGTTTTGAGAATTCCTCTACTCTGGTAAAATACAGCAATTAATTTTGCTTCTTTTTCCTCAGTTATGCAACATGGTAACAGGAAGACAAGAATCAGAGATAGTCCCAGTTTTTTTGTTCTCTCTTCTAATTAGGTGACCCACGTTATACAAATGAAAGGCTTTCTGTTTGTAAGAAAAAGAATAATATTTTGAACTGTTTGAAAAATATTTTGAAAGTAGTTTTGAAAATGACTGCATGTTTTCAGAGTAGATACCCCATTAGCTATTACTGCATTCGGCCCTCTTGCAGTATGCGCCCACCATATTGTGGCTTCACATCTTAGAGGCATGACATTTTAGCAATTATGGAGGCCACTTTTTGCAACTGTTCATGCGTGACTTGACACCCATGAATATTTAATTAGGCAGTCATGAATATGCAAATAAACCCACACAGCTACCGTGGCTGCCTCCTGGCCCTGGGACAGTGGCAGCGGTGGCAGCACTGCTGCTTTACCCGGCCCCAGAATGGCAGTGGCCATGGCGGGGCTGCTCCTCTCCTGCTACAGCAGTGGCAGCTGCCACCATGGGTCCACTCCCCTGGACCCGCCACTGTGCAGTTATGAAAGATTTGCACACCCTCAGGTGTCAGAGACTTTCTTGAGTGGCCCTCCAGGAGATACTCATCTACCCTGATTATGAAGAGACCAGGTCTACCTACTCTGAGAGACACCAGGACAGTGGTGCAGGCAGCAACGTGCACCCCTGTCCTGATGGAGCCGAAAAGGGTTTTTTCCCAGCATGGGNACCGTGGCTGCCTCCTGGCCCTGGGACAGTGGCAGCGGTGGCAGCACTGCTGCTTTACCCGGCCCCAGAATGGCAGTGGCCATGGCGGGGCTGCTCCTCTCCTGCTACAGCAGTGGCAGCTGCCACCATGGGTCCACTCCCCTGGACCCGCCACTGTGCAGTTATGAAAGATTTGCACACCCTCAGGTGTCAGAGACTTTCTTGAGTGGCCCTCCAGGAGATACTCATCTACCCTGATTATGAAGAGACCAGGTCTACCTACTCTGAGAGACACCAGGACAGTGGTGCAGGCAGCAACGTGCACCCCTGTCCTGATGGAGCCGAAAAGGGTTTTTTCCCAGCATGGGGTGGTTTTGGGAGCCAGAAAGGGTTGACAGAAACATTGATACACAGCAACACAGTGCTGAAATAGCTGGGGGCACACGTGGGGTGTGGGGCAAGCTTGCATATCAATGAGCTGACATTCAATGTGGAAATAGGGCTTCGCGGCACCTGATTAAGACCATGGGTCCATGATATAGGAGATCCGACTGTATATATTATTATACGTGTACATATTCTTCATACAGTAACATTTTTGTATTACAAGATTTAATTGATAAGAATGCCTTGTTGTGTGTTTTATTTAAATGGACTTTAAAAAAGTGTTTGCCTTAATTTTCTGTCAAGGAAAGCATAACATCTTTTCAACTTCAGTGTCCTAAAGTGAAGATATTGTGCAGCACACTACAAAGATTTACCTCAGAATGGTGGTTTAAATTTCTAAATACGGCACAAAAAAAATCTGCAAGAAAGGCAATACCCAGGCCAGTAAGAAGGAAAATTATTAATTGGGTTAAAAAGTGATTTTTGCAAAATACTGTAAAGTTAGGAGGATGGCACGTTGCCCAATACTGTTAAAATGCGTGGCTTTCGTCCTATTGATTTCATGGTTTCATTTCTTTCTGAATCTGGATCTGCAAATAAGTCTTGCAATTTGAAGATAGACTCTAGTAAATTTCTGGTCATTATTTATTGTTTAAAGAACATAAGAAACAGACAGAAAGTCCAGAGATAAAAGACTTTTTGAGCGCATCATATGGTGAGTGAGGATAACAGCTATGGTTGGACTGTTTGCATAACTTTATCTTATTTAAAGCTGTCAGAATATCCATATAGAAAATGTAAATATTCTTTCTACAAAATATGGATAGTATGAGCATTAGTCTTTCAAACTTGCCCACACTGTGGACCTATACCATGTGAATATACTTAGGAGAAACTATTTCTGGACCCATTTTGACTTTCATTTTATTTCATTTCAGAATTATCCACTGATATCCAAAATACAGCAATTAGTTAAAACACATTGTTCTTAAAATCATCAAAAAGTGCTGACATCTAATAGTAAATTTAGTTACATGCATCCAGCAAAAAGCCATTGTTGATGCGCTATTTGGTGCTCTTCATCCACAATAGGGTCAGTGTTTCTCAGAACCAAAAATTCTGCTAAATAACTTCCCTAACTATCAGGATTTCTGTTGGTTAATTCAATCTATGAAAGTCTTGGATGTGCTAGAACAAAGTCATTACCTCAAATATAATTGAATATTAAACAAAGCTCTGTCTATGATAAAATCAATAGATATATCAGAACTACTATGGATGATAAGAGAATGGTTCAAGACGATCTTTCCCACTAAGAATATCTTGCTCGTAAAAGATGTTCAAGTGAGAAAATAAATGGCAAAACCTGACTGTGTCAGTAATATTTGCTTCTGAATTATTTTAATATTTTATAACAGTAATTTAACATTTAATATTATGTTATAATACCTTAAAATATTAAAAAATTAGAGAATGATGTTTCATATCTTCAAAGATAACATTAAAAATACTGAACATTTTAAGGCTGTACAGTGTAGTCCTCCTCACCTGATGTGCCAGATAATTTTTCAGCATATCACCAGAGAAAGCCATCCTTGCTCTTTCAAATCTTCCAAGCAGATTAACAACTCAGTCATTGGAAATTTTCCTTGGAGAAATCTCTCTTTCCTCCCCTTTTACGAGGGAAATTTTTGTCTGCTGTGGATGTCAGTCTTGATTCATTGGTGGAATTTATGCACAGAAATAAGTATTCAAGTTTCAGCTGGGCCTTCACAGAATGTGTGTGGAATCCGGATAAAAAAGACCATCAACAGCTTATTAGACCAGAAGTTCACTCTGAAGAGATGGGGGAAGCCTTTAACTCTTAGCTTTTCCTACACATCCTCCACTAATATTTTGCTGCCACAAGTTTATTTATATACCATAGTTAAGAAATGGACCGATAAAACAATGACTTTTCTTTGTGCACTGTTACTATACTATATCTAATTATATATCTGATTATATTTCTATTGATGATTCTGTTACTTATAAAAGAAAAAACAAGTTTGTGTTTAGTTTAATATAGGCTTTATGAAAAATATTAAGAGATCCCAGGTTTTTCTCCTTATTTCTCTTGAAAGAAACAGAAATCCGTGAAAGTATTTATATAAAGAATTGTTTAACAGTCATTATAAATGCAAAAATTATAACATTTCTCCTCTATGTGTTCTTTATAACAGAATACAAAAGTTGAGAATGATGACAGAGGTAAAAAGGAGAAACAAAAACACAGCCTACATAGAATAGACAAAATTTCATTTTCCAATTTGTGAAACACAGCTGTGTAGAAAACAAAGAAAACTATCTCAAAGAAAATTCAGCAACCTATACAGTCTTTTTTTATCCAAGACACAAATCTGAATCAGCCTGACTGAAAATTTTCCTGTTTCATTATTGCTCAATATGATAAAAATAGGGATGTTAAGTGAGGTGTTAGTCCCAGGGGATGACCACCCAGTGCTGCTGAAGTGTTTTCTTCATCCAGAAAGAAATCCTTTTAGATTGGGCTATTCAATGGTGGACAGACATTGGGAAAAGTTAGTGACAGGTACATCATAAAGCAAAAATACCATTTCAGACTACCTATTTTATATCTCTTTCACCAATCGTTAATGTGCTCAAATTTAGTCTTTTCACAATCAAGGAACAATGTCAAGTCTCTTTTCTGTAGCCATCTAGACCTAGTCGTTTTTTTAATGGAATCTATATTTGCAGAAAAGTGTATAAATTGCTGAGCAGCAAAATTACTTTTCCAGTGTACCTTTTGTTGCCTGTCTTTCTCTCAGTCTGAGGAGAACTCACACTTACTGATCAGAGTTTTTCTGTATATTTGCTAAGATAATGAAAACTTTTGCTCATGATTTAGCTAAAATATATTTTTATATCTTGTTTCTATATATAAAACTAAAAATTTGTAGGAATATCCAGTGATTCTGTGACAGCAACTGCAGTAGCTAAGCATTCAGGGACATTATTGGAAATCGGTTCTTCCAAGGCATGTGATCTACCTGCTGCCTGGCAAACCTTCCCAAGAAAAATCTGGAGCCTTACTCAGAGTAAGCATTATTTCATTAAAGATAAAATAGGAAAACTGCCATTTATGACTACAAAAAAAATGCTAGATACACGCATGTTTCTAGCTCAGTGATTTTGCTTACCTTAAAATGAAGCCCCATTACAAGACTTGTTGAGATTCAAATATGTTGGTATATAAGCAAAATAGTAGTTAATGACAATGTATTTCGGTGTTCAGATTTTAAAAAAATTTTTACAAGGAACTTAGAGCTTAGGACACGTCACAGAATCACAGAATCACAGAATATTATGAGTTGGAAGGGACCCACAAGGATCATCTAGTCCAACTCACCATCTAACACCTAGCACCTGTACAGAGACCGAAAGCACATGAGGTGATATCTAAAACATGAGTATATATAAGTTACCAGCAACTCACAAGCAGAAAGTAGCAATAATTACTGTTACAGTCAGGTCTCTTATACCACGGAACCACGGTCTTATTCACATCATAATATTCTGTGATTCTGTGTGATTCTGTGATTCTTATTTGCAAAGCCCTACTTCCGCATTGAATGGCAAGTCATTAATAAGCAAATTTGCCCTGTACCCTCACATAGCCCCCCAACACTGTTTTGGCGCTGTGTTGCTGTATATCAGTTGCTACGGCAGCTGTGTCTGGGTGGGGGAAAAGTGGCCACCACCGCCACCGCCGTCCCGGGGCCAGGAGGAAGGGAGGAAGCGGCCACTGCCACCACCACTGCCACGGCTGTGCGGGTTGATTTGCATATTCATGACTGCTTAATTGAGTATTCATGCATGCCATGTTGTACATGTGCAGTTGCAAAAAGGGGCCTCCTTAATCACTCAAAAATAATGCTGCTAAGATGTGAAGCTGCAATATGGGGGGTGCAAAGTACAAGAGGGCCAACTGTATTGATTACTACTGTTACTGTTATCATAATTACTACTAACTAAATTTCTCCAGGTTTTCACCTTCAGAAAAAGTTAAAGGTAGTGTGGTCCAGGTTAAGTAAGCAGGTACAGTTATAAGATTTTTTAAATTTTAAACTAGTTTGCTAAAACAAAGATATTAACAGTGCAAATTTTCAGATGACTATGGTCTATATTTTTACGCAAGACTCTTTCCCAGACCAAAGATGTCTGAATCCTTTCTGGTTTTTCTGTATTTTTTGAAGAACACATATACACTATTTAGGATATTGAGTATTCATAGACTTTTTAGGTCACGAGAGACCATTGTGATCTTACTGAAATCAATGGGAGTTTTGACACTGGATTTAGGAGAAACACAATTTTGTCTTAATTCATTTTATCCATTTTGTTTTCAAGGCTGGTCACACAGGAGGCATTTCAACTATGTAGATTTTGCTGTGGCAGTTCATATGTGGAAAACATAAATCATCCCTTTTTTAAGCATTTTGGAGTTTGAGAGGTTTAAGCCTAAGTAGAGAAAAGATTGAATCTCATTAAGGAAGTTGTGTTTCCCTGCCATCAAAAAGATGCCTTTATTTCTTATTACCTCTTATATTTAGGAGACAGGTATGTGTTGTGCTGTGAAAGCTCTTGTGGGCCTGATCCCTGGGTGGGCATTCTCTTGGGAGTTGGACTAAATGATCCTGTGGATCCCTTCCAACTCAGAATAACCTGTGAACCTGTGAAAGCTGATGCTAGTAAATCACACGATAAGACTATCTACTATGGGAAAATACTGGATAAAGCACCCACAACAAATTGCTGATTTTTTTCATGTGGTATTATTGTATATGTCTATAGTCAAAGGAGCAATGTGAAAACAAATCAGTATACCAATCTCAATCTCTACAAAACTGAAACAGGATGTTTCTTTTTTCAGTTGCACAGTAGATAAACAAAGATCTACTGTAAGAGTGAAATCTGATATATTACAACACACTAGAATAGTGAAAAATATTAATCAAAGAAATAAAAAAAATAATAGGACTAGGAAATAGAGTTGAATTTCTTGACTGGTAGTACAAAGTAGTATGTGTAGTAGCACAGTTAGTTTGTTCTGAAGTCTTGTTCTAAGGCAGAAACTAACCCACTCCCCCACCCCTGCCACCGGGGGCTCTTCCTGCCCATCTCCTGCTTTTTCTCTGGGCACCTGAGAAGTTTTTTCTGGGACTGCCTGGTGGAATTTGGTCGAGCCCTGCAGGACTCTTCACATCACAGGACTATAGGATATCTTGAATTTCCCCTCAGGATCATTTACATCACAGGACTTGTGGGATATCTCAGGTTTTTCTCTTGCTGTTTAAAACTATTGTATCTCAACTTGTGTGTTTACTAAAGTAAATAGTTTATATTTTTCACGCTTTCTTTTGGTTTTTTTTTCCTGAACCTGGTGAGGGGAAGGCGTGGTTTACTTGGTTTGGGTTTGGATTTTTTAGGCTCAGCCCCCAGTTTCCCTCAAACCATGACAGATGACCTTCAGAAGTGCCTTCCAAACTATGTTTGTGTATGTGTAGTCTGTGTCTTACGGATGGAAAAACAAATAAGCTACTGTTTTGAGAATTTGTTTCTCAGTCACTTGTAACAGCCTGCAGCAACTAAAAGGGAGTCATGTTTGTTACCCTCTAGGCTGTGGTGAGTCACAGAGTGGGAGACAAACGAAGCAGAAATCCAATCTGAGAGCTGGGACATCTGTGGATCCATTGCATGCAACTCTAAGAGGCGTCTACAGCACAGACATTATAATGACTGCAGCACAATACAAATTAATGGTTACTGAGCTGAAAGGCTTTTGTCCCTTCCAATCTCTGTTCACATGCCAAGTGCAAGATCACAGAACTATTGAATTACACACAGAATTACACACAGAATATTATGAGTTGGAAGGGACCCACAAGAATCATCTAGTCCAACTCACCATCTAACACCCGTACAGATCTGAAAGCACATCCCGGAGTGGTAAACACAAATCTAGTTCCCTCACAGTGTAGCAGGCCACTCCAGGGCAGAAGGGACCCAGGATCATCCAGCCCTACACTCCCCAGCTAGACCATGTCACTGAGCTCCTC